>BMAU01020754.1:0-305429 GCA_019973935.1 Trichonephila clavipes
CAGATAAAAATCATACCCTTTTTTTCAAACCGTTAAAATGCTGGCTTGTCATGTAATTGGTCTTGAGAGGATTAATGCCTACAATTTGAATCCATTTAAAAGGGGTTATCATGTATTTGAACAGCGAAGTTTGTCAAACAGTTCGAAGAAATTAGCTGTGTGGAGCATCGGATTTCTTCTTCTCTGGAAGGCCCCTGTAGGTGGTGGTGGGGTTGTTATTTGCTGCCTGAAATCCTCCAAAAATCAATTACGGGAAATAGCAGTGCTTGGTAATCTGGAGGAATGTATGATGAGCCTGAATATTCGACGTACACTCATTTGGAATTGTATGGAGTCTCTGCAAGATTTATTACCCGGAGACACAGCTATGAAGATATCTATGTAATATATGCCGAGTGGGCAATGGCAAATGTTTAAAGCGTTTCTCAGTGGTTTTCAGTATTTTCTAGACGGATGATGCTCACTTCATACTGCACGTATTAGCAACAACATCCGGAATACTCGTATATCGGTGAAGTCGAATCCTCTTGAATAAACGACAAAGTCATTGCATTTCTCAAGTATATACCCGTGTGTGGTTTCACCTGTTTCTTCTTGGGACAATTCTTGTTTGAACAATCGTGTCTCAAATCGTCTTATAATCGTGCACAGTTAAGAATAGTCGGTACCCCCTATACCGACATTGTTTAATTGAGCTTGTTTAGGTTTCTGTTTCTCAAATAATATCACCTATAAAAACTTCTAATTTTGTCTGTATATTAATTAGGCTTGTTTATTTATATTTTGGTTAAAAAGTTTCAAATATATTGTTAACTTTTTTTAAAAATATTCAACGTAAAAGTATCACCATGAAATTTTTGAAATTGTCATTTTTTTACGATAGCCGCTTTTCAGAAAAATATTTTGGAAAAATCTCCAAAATGGTAGCTCCAGTATATATACTTACATATTATTTATGTGCAGTAAAAATTGCATGTACATTCTTATATTATATTCTAAGAAAAAAGGTACACGCACTTTGAAAACAATCTTTTTGTGAAAATTGCATCTTTAAATGTAAAAAGGCACTTCATCACAAAAATAATGAATTACAACAGGTATTCACCCTATTTTATTAAACATTAGTATATTCTTAATATTTTTAGCATTAAATAGAAAACAAAAACGTCTTAAAATGTTAAGAAAACACATGTATAGTATTTTTCAGTTTTTGTTCAACGAGATTTTTTTTCACATTTTGCATCAATTTTCAGAAATTCTGTATCAATCTGCGAAGAATTTTTAGCTTTGATGCCTTATAAATATCAAATATGACCATGAAACAACATCATAAATATAACAAGGCATTTTAAGAACTTCTAATACTTCCGTAGTCTAGCCCATTTCATTTAGTACGAAAACGAACAGGGGATTGGAGACCTTGTGGGAATTATCTAGCTTTGAATGCTGTAACGCTTCCAGATTAATATTCCATTCTTCATCTATATGACTTTGCTCATAAATTACATTGATGCACTAAAATTTTAACTGTCGATTTATACAGAGCCTACCGTCACATACCGGTTGAACCATCTGACATAGGAAAATCTGCCATCTGGACACCATTATGTTTGTATGTTTTCCCCAGAATGACTTTTGATTTTCACAATGCAGCTCAAACATTTATGCGGTTTCTTCGTTCCGTACTTCTGGGTTTAGATTTTTGCTTCTCATACATTAATGGTATTCTCGTTGCGTCAAAAGATTAAGCCCGGCATATCAGTCATCTTAGATAAGTTACAAGATTTTCAACGTCTTCAGGATACTGGCATTGTTATGAAGGTCTCGAAATGCCAATTTTTAAAAACTGAAGGTGATTTCTTAGGCCAGAGTTGTCATATCTTTCTGGATCAAATTGCCATTTTTCCTATATAAATGTTTAATGAGGTACACATGCGCCGACAGAAAATATTGACTAACGGATTAATGGAGAAAAAAAATAAAACTAAATATTTATAACAATTCAAAACATGTCTCTCTTAATTTAATAAGACAAAATACATTTGCATTGTATAGTTGTAAATGTTTTAGTTATACGTGTAAATCAAATTAAAGTAACATTAGTGTGACTGCTGTTGCAGATTAGATGATAAAAACTTACATTAGAATTGTAAAATGTTACTTTTAGCCGAATGTATGCTCAATTGGGGTCATCCGCCAAAAGATTTCTGACTAATTATTTTTACTGTGGTTCACTTTTTCAACAAGAGAATATGGGATTTGTTTCAAAATACCGTTTCACAGACGCTGATCGGCATACCACTGTTCCAGAAAATAAACACACACCGGTTTGTTGCTTTTACTAATATATGATGCCATATCTCTAGTTTCATTAAGTTTGGAATTATCTGTTATACATTTTCTATCTTTCACTTTTCGTTGTTTTTCTGAACAAGCTATGTCGAATAACAGTTAAAATCGTAATCTTAGCACAAATAAACTTTAACATGCAGCTGTGTCACCGATATGGAATATGCTGTGCGTAAACAAACTTCGCATCTTAAGCAATTGTAGACCGCGGGGTAACTAAAGCAAGGCAATAACAAACGAGTGTACTCCCCGCAATCGATCTCTTGCGTTTGTTCGTCAAACTTGTGTACCGTTTATCCCCATGAACATCATCTGAACTCAAAGATGCTACATGCCGTGATTTTAATGCAATTCATTCCAATGTGTTGTATTCAGCTGTAAGGGGTGTTATGGGTTGCCTTAGTTGACTTTGCCTCTCTAGAATACTGCTAATGGGTTAAGATACTCGTAAATATATTTTATTCAGCTCCCAAGCAGATAAAAAATCATACCCTTTTTTCAAACCGTTAAAATGCTGGCTTGTCATGTAATTGGTCTTGAGAGGATTAATGCCTACAATTTGAATCCATTTAAAAGGGGTTATCATGTATTTGAACAGCGAAGTTTGTCAAACAGTTCGAAGAAATTAGCTGTGTGGAGCATCGGATTTCTTCTCTGGAAGGCCCCTGTAGGTGGTGGTGGGGTTGTTATTTGCTGCCTGGAAATCCTCCAAAATCAATTACGGGAAATAGCAGTGCTTGGTAATCTGGAGGAATGTATGATGAGCCTGAATATTCGACGTACACTCATTTGGAATTGTATGTATATCATTTCAAATTAGAGTCTCTGCAAGATTTATTACCCGGAGACACAGCTATGAAGATATCTATGTAATATATGCCGAGTGGGCAATGGCAAATGTTTAAAGCGTTTCTCAGTGGTTTTCAGTATTTTCTAGACGGATGATGCTCACTTCATACTGCACGTATTAGCAACAACATCCGGAATACTCGTATATCGGTGAAGTCGAATCCTCTTGAATAAACGACAAAGTCATTGCATTTCTCCAAGTATATACCCGTGTGTGGTTTCACCTGTTTCTTCTTGGGACAATTCTTGTTTGAACAATCGTGTCTCAAATCGTCTTATAATCGTGCACAGTTAAGAATAGTCGGTACCCCCTATACCGACATTGTTTAATTGAGCTTGTTTAGGTTTCTGTTTCTCAAATAATATCACCTATAAAAACTTCTAATTTTGTCTGTATATTAATTAGGCTTGTTTATTTATATTTTGGTTAAAAAGTTTCAAATATATTGTTAACTTTTTTTTAAAAAATATTCAACGTAAAAGTATCACCATGAAATTTTTGAAATTGTCATTTTTTTACGATAGCCGCTTTTCAGAAAAATATTTTGGAAAAATCTCCAAAATGGTAGCTCCAGTATATATACTTACATATTATTTATGTGCAGTAAAAATTGCATGTACATTCTTATATTATATTCTAAGAAAAAGGTACACGCACTTTGAAAACAATCTTTTTGTGAAAATTGCATCTTTAAATGTAAAAAGGCACTTCATCACAAAAATAATGAATTACAACAGGTATTCACCCTATTTTATTAAACATTAGTATATTCTTAATATTTTTAGCATTAAATAGAAAACAAAAACGTCTTAAAATGTTAAGAAAACACATGTATAGTATTTTTCAGTTTTTGTTCAACGAGATTTTTTTTCACATTTTGCATCAATTTTCAGAAATTCTGTATCAATCTGCGAAGAATTTTTAGCTTTGATGCCTTATAAATATCAAATATGACCATGAAACAACATCATAAATATAACAAGGCATTTTAAGAACTTCTAATACTTCCGTAGTCTAGCCCATTTCATTTAGTACGAAAACGAACAGGGGATTGGAGACCTTGTGGGAATTATCTAGCTTTGAATGCTGTAACGCTTCCAGATTAATATTCCATTCTTCATCTATATGACTTTGCTCATAAATTACATTGATGCACTAAAATTTTAACTGTCGATTTATACAGAGCCTACCGTCACATACCGGTTGAACCATCTGACATAGGAAAATCTGCCATCTGGACACCATTATGTTTGTATGTTTTCCCCAGAATGACTTTTGATTTTCACAATGCAGCTCAAACATTTATGCGGTTTCTTCGTTCCGTACTTCTGGGTTTAGATTTTTGCTTCTCATACATTAATGGTATTCTCGTTGCGTCAAAAGATTAAGCCCGGCATATCAGTCATCTTAGATAAGTTACAAGATTTTCAACGTCTTCAGGATACTGGCATTGTTATGAAGGTCTCGAAATGCCAATTTTTAAAAACTGAAGGTGATTTCTTAGGCCAGAGTTGTCATATCTTTCTGGATCAAATTGCCATTTTTCCTATATAAATGTTTAATGAGGTACACATGCGCCGACAGAAAATATTGACTAACGGATTAATGGAGAAAAAAATAAAACTAAATATTTATAACAATTCAAAACATGTCTCTCTTAATTTAATAAGACAAAATACATTTGCATTGTATAGTTGTAAATGTTTTAGTTATACGTGTAAATCAAATTAAAGTAACATTAGTGTGACTGCTGTTGCAGATTAGATGATAAAAAACTTACATTAGAATTGTAAAATGTTACTTTTAGCCGAATGTATGCTCAATTGGGGTCATCCGCCAAAAGATTTCTGACTAATTATTTTTACTGTGGTTCACTTTTTCAACAAGAGAATATGGGATTTGTTTCAAAATACCGTTTCACAGACGCTGATCGGCATACCACTGTTCCAGAAAATAAACACACACCGGTTTGTTGCTTTTACTAATATATGATGCCATATCTCTAGTTTCATTAAGTTTGGAATTATCTGTTATACATTTTCTATCTTTCACTTTTCGTTGTTTTTCTGAACAAGCTATGTCGAATAACAGTTAAAATCGTAATCTTAGCACAAATAAACTTTAACATGCAGCTGTGTCACCGATATGGAATATGCTGTGCGTAAACAAACTTCGCATCTTAAGCAATTGTAGACCGCGGGGTAACTAAAGCAAGGCAATAACAAACGAGTGTACTCCCCGCAATCGATCTCTTGCGTTTGTTCGTCAAACTTGTGTACCGTTTATCCCCATGAACATCATCTGAACTCAAAGATGCTACATGCCGTGATTTTAATGCAATTCATTCCAATGTGTTGTATTCAGCTGTAAGGGGTGTTATGGGTTGCCTTAGTTGACTTTGCCTCTCTAGAATACTGCTAATGGGTTAAGATACTCGTAAATATATTTTATTCAGCTCCCAAGCAGATAAAAAATCATACCCTTTTTCAAACCGTTAAAATGCTGGCTTGTCATGTAATTGGTCTTGAGAGGATTAATGCCTACAATTTGAATCCATTTAAAAGGGGTTATCATGTATTTGAACAGCGAAGTTTGTCAAACAGTTCGAAGAAATTAGCTGTGTGGAGCATCGGATTTCTTCTCTGGAAGGCCCCTGTAGGTGGTGGTGGGGTTGTTATTTGCTGCCTGGAAATCCTCCAAAATCAATTACGGGAAATAGCAGTGCTTGGTAATCTGGAGGAATGTATGATGAGCCTGAATATTCGACGTACACTCATTTGGAATTGTATGTATATCATTTCAAATTAGAGTCTCTGCAAGATTTATTACCCGGAGACACAGCTATGAAGATATCTATGTAATATATGCCGAGTGGGCAATGGCAAATGTTTAAAGCGTTTCTCAGTGGTTTTCAGTATTTTCTAGACGGATGATGCTCACTTCATACTGCACGTATTAGCAACAACATCCGGAATACTCGTATATCGGTGAAGTCGAATCCTCTTGAATAAACGACAAAGTCATTGCATTTCTCCAAGTATATACCCGTGTGTGGTTTCACCTGTTTCTTCTTGGGACAATTCTTGTTTGAACAATCGTGTCTCAAATCGTCTTATAATCGTGCACAGTTAAGAATAGTCGGTACCCCCTATACCGACATTGTTTAATTGAGCTTGTTTAGGTTTCTGTTTCTCAAATAATATCACCTATAAAAACTTCTAATTTTGTCTGTATATTAATTAGGCTTGTTTATTTATATTTTGGTTAAAAAGTTTCAAATATATTGTTAACTTTTTTTAAAAAATATTCAACGTAAAAGTATCACCATGAAATTTTTGAAATTGTCATTTTTTTTACGATAGCCGCTTTTCAGAAAAATATTTTGGAAAAATCTCCAAAATGGTAGCTCCAGTATATATACTTACATATTATTTATGTGCAGTAAAAATTGCATGTACATTCTTATATTATATTCTAAGAAAAAGGTACACGCACTTTGAAAACAATCTTTTTGTGAAAATTGCATCTTTAAATGTAAAAAGGCACTTCATCACAAAAATAATGAATTACAACAGGTATTCACCCTATTTTATTAAACATTAGTATATTCTTAATATTTTTAGCATTAAATAGAAAACAAAAACGTCTTAAAATGTTAAGAAAACACATGTATAGTATTTTTCAGTTTTTGTTCAACGAGATTTTTTTTCACATTTTGCATCAATTTTCAGAAATTCTGTATCAATCTGCGAAGAATTTTTAGCTTTGATGCCTTATAAATATCAAATATGACCATGAAACAACATCATAAATATAACAAGGCATTTTAAGAACTTCTAATACTTCCGTAGTCTAGCCCATTTCATTTAGTACGAAAACGAACAGGGGATTGGAGACCTTGTGGGAATTATCTAGCTTTGAATGCTGTAACGCTTCCAGATTAATATTCCATTCTTCATCTATATGACTTTGCTCATAAATTACATTGATGCACTAAAATTTTAACTGTCGATTTATACAGAGCCTACCGTCACATACCGGTTGAACCATCTGACATAGGAAAATCTGCCATCTGGACACCATTATGTTTGTATGTTTTCCCCAGAATGACTTTTGATTTTCACAATGCAGCTCAAACATTTATGCGGTTTCTTCGTTCCGTACTTCTGGGTTTAGATTTTTGCTTCTCATACATTAATGGTATTCTCGTTGCGTCAAAAGATTAAGCCCGGCATATCAGTCATCTTAGATAAGTTACAAGATTTTCAACGTCTTCAGGATACTGGCATTGTTATGAAGGTCTCGAAATGCCAATTTTTAAAAACTGAAGGTGATTTCTTAGGCCAGAGTTGTCATATCTTTCTGGATCAAATTGCCATTTTTCCTATATAAATGTTTAATGAGGTACACATGCGCCGACAGAAAATATTGACTAACGGATTAATGGAGAAAAAAATAAAACTAAATATTTATAACAATTCAAAACATGTCTCTCTTAATTTAATAAGACAAAATACATTTGCATTGTATAGTTGTAAATGTTTTAGTTATACGTGTAAATCAAATTAAAGTAACATTAGTGTGACTGCTGTTGCAGATTAGATGATAAAAAACTTACATTAGAATTGTAAAATGTTACTTTTAGCCGAATGTATGCTCAATTGGGGTCATCCGCCAAAAGATTTCTGACTAATTATTTTTACTGTGGTTCACTTTTTCAACAAGAGAATATGGGATTTGTTTCAAAATACCGTTTCACAGACGCTGATCGGCATACCACTGTTCCAGAAAATAAACACACACCGGTTTGTTGCTTTTACTAATATATGATGCCATATCTCTAGTTTCATTAAGTTTGGAATTATCTGTTATACATTTTCTATCTTTCACTTTTCGTTGTTTTTCTGAACAAGCTATGTCGAATAACAGTTAAAATCGTAATCTTAGCACAAATAAACTTTAACATGCAGCTGTGTCACCGATATGGAATATGCTGTGCGTAAACAAACTTCGCATCTTAAGCAATTGTAGACCGCGGGGTAACTAAAGCAAGGCAATAACAAACGAGTGTACACCCGCAATCGATCTCTTGCGTTTGTTCGTCAAACTTGTGTACCGTTTATCCCCATGAACATCATCTGAACTCAAAGATGCTACATGCCGTGATTTTAATGCAATTCATTCCAATGTGTTGTATTCAGCTGTAAGGGGTGTTATGGGTTGCCTTAGTTGACTTTGCCTCTCTAGAATACTGCTAATGGGTTAAGATACTCGTAAATATATTTTATTCAGCTCCCAAGCAGATAAAAAATCATACCCTTTTTTCAAACCGTTAAAATGCTGGCTTGTCATGTAATTGGTCTTGAGAGGATTAATGCCTACAATTTGAATCCATTTAAAAGGGGTTATCATGTATTTGAACAGCGAAGTTTGTCAAACAGTTCGAAGAAATTAGCTGTGTGGAGCATCGGATTTCTTCTCTGGAAGGCCCCTGTAGGTGGTGGTGGGGTTGTTATTTGCTGCCTGGAAATCCTCCAAAATCAATTACGGGAAATAGCAGTGCTTGGTAATCTGGAGGAATGTATGATGAGCCTGAATATTCGACGTACACTCATTTGGAATTGTATGTATATCATTTCAAATTAGAGTCTCTGCAAGATTTATTACCCGGAGACACAGCTATGAAGATATCTATGTAATATATGCCGAGTGGGCAATGGCAAATGTTTAAAGCGTTTCTCAGTGGTTTTCAGTATTTTCTAGACGGATGATGCTCACTTCATACTGCACGTATTAGCAACAACATCCGGAATACTCGTATATCGGTGAAGTCGAATCCTCTTGAATAAACGACAAAGTCATTGCATTTCTCCAAGTATATACCCGTGTGTGGTTTCACCTGTTTCTTCTTGGGACAATTCTTGTTTGAACAATCGTGTCTCAAATCGTCTTATAATCGTGCACAGTTAAGAATAGTCGGTACCCCTATACCGACATTGTTTAATTGAGCTTGTTTAGGTTTCTGTTTCTCAAATAATATCACCTATAAAAACTTCTAATTTTGTCTGTATATTAATTAGGCTTGTTTATTTATATTTTGGTTAAAAAGTTTCAAATATATTGTTAACTTTTTTTTAAAAAATATTCAACGTAAAAGTATCACCATGAAATTTTTGAAATTGTCATTTTTTTTACGATAGCCGCTTTTCAGAAAAATATTTTGGAAAAATCTCCAAAATGGTAGCTCCAGTATATATACTTACATATTATTTATGTGCAGTAAAAATTGCATGTACATTCTTATATTATATTCTAAGAAAAAGGTACACGCACTTTGAAAACAATCTTTTTGTGAAAATTGCATCTTTAAATGTAAAAAGGCACTTCATCACAAAAATAATGAATTACAACAGGTATTCACCCTATTTTATTAAACATTAGTATATTCTTAATATTTTTAGCATTAAATAGAAAACAAAAACGTCTTAAAATGTTAAGAAAACACATGTATAGTATTTTTCAGTTTTTGTTCAACGAGATTTTTTTTCACATTTTGCATCAATTTTCAGAAATTCTGTATCAATCTGCGAAGAATTTTTAGCTTTGATGCCTTATAAATATCAAATATGACCATGAAACAACATCATAAATATAACAAGGCATTTTAAGAACTTCTAATACTTCCGTAGTCTAGCCCATTTCATTTAGTACGAAAACGAACAGGGGATTGGAGACCTTGTGGGAATTATCTAGCTTTGAATGCTGTAACGCTTCCAGATTAATATTCCATTCTTCATCTATATGACTTTGCTCATAAATTACATTGATGCACTAAAATTTTAACTGTCGATTTATACAGAGCCTACCGTCACATACCGGTTGAACCATCTGACATAGGAAAATCTGCCATCTGGACACCATTATGTTTGTATGTTTTCCCCAGAATGACTTTTGATTTTCACAATGCAGCTCAAACATTTATGCGGTTTCTTCGTTCCGTACTTCTGGGTTTAGATTTTTGCTTCTCATACATTAATGGTATTCTCGTTGCGTCAAAAGATTAAGCCCGGCATATCAGTCATCTTAGATAAGTTACAAGATTTTCAACGTCTTCAGGATACTGGCATTGTTATGAAGGTCTCGAAATGCCAATTTTTAAAAACTGAAGGTGATTTCTTAGGCCAGAGTTGTCATATCTTTCTGGATCAAATTGCCATTTTTCCTATATAAATGTTTAATGAGGTACACATGCGCCGACAGAAAATATTGACTAACGGATTAATGGAGAAAAAAATAAAACTAAATATTTATAACAATTCAAAACATGTCTCTCTTAATTTAATAAGACAAAATACATTTGCATTGTATAGTTGTAAATGTTTTAGTTATACGTGTAAATCAAATTAAAGTAACATTAGTGTGACTGCTGTTGCAGATTAGATGATAAAAAACTTACATTAGAATTGTAAAATGTTACTTTTAGCCGAATGTATGCTCAATTGGGGTCATCCGCCAAAAGATTTCTGACTAATTATTTTTACTGTGGTTCACTTTTTCAACAAGAGAATATGGGATTTGTTTCAAAATACCGTTTCACAGACGCTGATCGGCATACCACTGTTCCAGAAAATAAACACACACCGGTTTGTTGCTTTTACTAATATATGATGCCATATCTCTAGTTTCATTAAGTTTGGAATTATCTGTTATACATTTTCTATCTTTCACTTTTCGTTGTTTTTCTGAACAAGCTATGTCGAATAACAGTTAAAATCGTAATCTTAGCACAAATAAACTTTAACATGCAGCTGTGTCACCGATATGGAATATGCTGTGCGTAAACAAACTTCGCATCTTAAGCAATTGTAGACCGCGGGGTAACTAAAGCAAGGCAATAACAAACGAGTGTACTCCCCGCAATCGATCTCTTGCGTTTGTTCGTCAAACTTGTGTACCGTTTATCCCCATGAACATCATCTGAACTCAAAGATGCTACATGCCGTGATTTTAATGCAATTCATTCCAATGTGTTGTATTCAGCTGTAAGGGGTGTTATGGGTTGCCTTAGTTGACTTTGCCTCTCTAGAATACTGCTAATGGGTTAAGATACTCGTAAATATATTTTATTCAGCTCCCAAGCAGATAAAAAATCATACCCTTTTTTCAAACCGTTAAAATGCTGGCTTGTCATGTAATTGGTCTTGAGAGGATTAATGCCTACAATTTGAATCCATTTAAAAGGGGTTATCATGTATTTGAACAGCGAAGTTTGTCAAACAGTTCGAAGAAATTAGCTGTGTGGAGCATCGGATTTCTTCTCTGGAAGGCCCCTGTAGGTGGTGGTGGGGTTGTTATTTGCTGCCTGAAATCCTCCAAAATCAATTACGGGAAATAGCAGTGCTTGGTAATCTGGAGGAATGTATGATGAGCCTGAATATTCGACGTACACTCATTTGGAATTGTATGTATATCATTTCAAATTAGAGTCTCTGCAAGATTTATTACCCGGAGACACAGCTATGAAGATATCTATGTAATATATGCCGAGTGGGCAATGGCAAATGTTTAAAGCGTTTCTCAGTGGTTTTCAGTATTTTCTAGACGGATGATGCTCACTTCATACTGCACGTATTAGCAACAACATCCGGAATACTCGTATATCGGTGAAGTCGAATCCTCTTGAATAAACGACAAAGTCATTGCATTTCTCCAAGTATATACCCGTGTGTGGTTTCACCTGTTTCTTCTTGGGACAATTCTTGTTTGAACAATCGTGTCTCAAATCGTCTTATAATCGTGCACAGTTAAGAATAGTCGGTACCCCCTATACCGACATTGTTTAATTGAGCTTGTTTAGGTTTCTGTTTCTCAAATAATATCACCTATAAAAACTTCTAATTTTGTCTGTATATTAATTAGGCTTGTTTATTTATATTTTGGTTAAAAAGTTTCAAATATATTGTTAACTTTTTTTAAAAAATATTCAACGTAAAAGTATCACCATGAAATTTTTGAAATTGTCATTTTTTTTACGATAGCCGCTTTTCAGAAAAATATTTTGGAAAATCTCCAAAATGGTAGCTCCAGTATATATACTTACATATTATTTATGTGCAGTAAAAATTGCATGTACATTCTTATATTATATTCTAAGAAAAAGGTACACGCACTTTGAAAACAATCTTTTTGTGAAAATTGCATCTTTAAATGTAAAAAGGCACTTCATCACAAAAATAATGAATTACAACAGGTATTCACCCTATTTTATTAAACATTAGTATATTCTTAATATTTTTAGCATTAAATAGAAAACAAAAACGTCTTAAAATGTTAAGAAAACACATGTATAGTATTTTTCAGTTTTTGTTCAACGAGATTTTTTTCACATTTTGCATCAATTTTCAGAAATTCTGTATCAATCTGCGAAGAATTTTTAGCTTTGATGCCTTATAAATATCAAATATGACCATGAAACAACATCATAAATATAACAAGGCATTTTAAGAACTTCTAATACTTCCGTAGTCTAGCCCATTTCATTTAGTACGAAAACGAACAGGGGATTGGAGACCTTGTGGGAATTATCTAGCTTTGAATGCTGTAACGCTTCCAGATTAATATTCCATTCTTCATCTATATGACTTTGCTCATAAATTACATTGATGCACTAAAATTTTAACTGTCGATTTATACAGAGCCTACCGTCACATACCGGTTGAACCATCTGACATAGGAAAATCTGCCATCTGGACACCATTATGTTTGTATGTTTTCCCCAGAATGACTTTTGATTTTCACAATGCAGCTCAAACATTTATGCGGTTTCTTCGTTCCGTACTTCTGGGTTTAGATTTTTGCTTCTCATACATTAATGGTATTCTCGTTGCGTCAAAAGATTAAGCCCGGCATATCAGTCATCTTAGATAAGTTACAAGATTTTCAACGTCTTCAGGATACTGGCATTGTTATGAAGGTCTCGAAATGCCAATTTTTAAAAACTGAAGGTGATTTCTTAGGCCAGAGTTGTCATATCTTTCTGGATCAAATTGCCATTTTTCCTATATAAATGTTTAATGAGGTACACATGCGCCGACAGAAAATATTGACTAACGGATTAATGGAGAAAAAAATAAAACTAAATATTTATAACAATTCAAAACATGTCTCTCTTAATTTAATAAGACAAAATACATTTGCATTGTATAGTTGTAAATGTTTTAGTTATACGTGTAAATCAAATTAAAGTAACATTAGTGTGACTGCTGTTGCAGATTAGATGATAAAAAAACTTACATTAGAATTGTAAAATGTTACTTTTAGCCGAATGTATGCTCAATTGGGGTCATCCGCCAAAAGATTTCTGACTAATTATTTTTACTGTGGTTCACTTTTTCAACAAGAGAATATGGGATTTGTTTCAAAATACCGTTTCACAGACGCTGATCGGCATACCACTGTTCCAGAAAATAAACACACACCGGTTTGTTGCTTTTACTAATATATGATGCCATATCTCTAGTTTAATTAAACATTACGACATTAAACATTTATTCGACAAATTAAATCGACAATGCTCGTTCACCCATCAAAAAAGGCAAACATTTCCTTAGTGGTTAAAGCATCTGATTATGGCTACCGTATCGCAGTGCAACAATTCAAGCCAGGAGTCTGAAAAATCTTAATTTATTTTCAAGAAAATTAACTGATTTCCTAAATTCGTACAGCACTTATGACAGAGAGTTGCTGGCTGTATATTATTCTGTAAAATACTTTAAACATTTTTTGAAAGTTAGAAATTTCGCAATCATCACCGATCATAAGCTTTTAACTTATGCATTCTACAAGAAACTGCATAAGGCTCCGTCTCATTAAAAAAAAAGACTTCTGGAATATATCCCAATGTACTGTCTATGTTCCGAATGTACATGGAAAAGAGAGAGACTACATCATAGCCGATGCCCCGTCACAAAAGGTCGAATTGCATCTTCAAACAGCAATTTACTACGCAGGTATAGCAATGACACACACATGAAATGGACACGGAGTTAAAAGACATTCTAACTTCCCATAACTCTTCTCCAAAATTAGAAAAAAGTTCTAATATTTCGCTAAGAATTCAATATATTCTAAAATTGCTCTGTCGAGAGAAGAGACCTTAAGTTCCAGAAACAGTCCGGAGAACTGTGTTCAACAATATTCATAACCTGGCACATCTTGGAATAAATTCCACCACCAAATTGTTATCATCAAAATTTGTTTGTTGCTTTTACCAATATATAATGCCATATCTCTAGTTTCATCAAGTTTGGAATTATCTGTTACATTTTCTATCTTTCACTTTTCGTTGTTTTTCTGAACAAGCTATGTCGAATAACAGTTATAATCGTAATCTTAGCACAAATAAACTTTAACATGCAGCTGTGTCACCGATATGGAATATGCTGTGCGTAAACAAACTTCGCATCTTAAGCAATTGTAGACCGCGGGGTAACTAAAGCAAGGCAATAACAAACGAGTGTACTCCCCGCAATCGATCTCTTGCGTTTGTTCGTCATACTTCAAAATGAATTTAGTTAATTTCAAATAAAATGCTAAACATTTTAATATCCTACATTGTATCGCGTGCCATCTGTGGCACTTGTGATACTGGTTCGCCATCCCTGTCTTAGGCGATCATGTTTCTGTCAATTGCTCTGAGACTTCAAAGGAAAGAAAAAAAGTAATCCGTGGTTTCAGATTCCTGAGATTTTGAAGGAGTTTCGAAGGTACTGAGGAGTTATCAATACCCACCATTGGTTTATTCCTAATACTGCAGAAAATCAAGCCATTCTAAGAAACTCTTTAAAAGGAAAGAAAAATAATGAAAAAAGAAAATTCATTGTTTAGAAGAGTCAGTTCAAACATTCGAAAATAGCAGGCGGCGACAAAGTAAATCGACAATGCTCGTTCACCCATCAAAAAAGGCAAACAATTCCTTAGTGGTTAAAGCATCTGATTATGGCTACCGTATCGCAGTGCAACAATTCAAGCCAGGAGTCTGAAAAATCTTAATTTATTTTCAAGAAAATTAACTGATTTCCTAAATTCGTACAGCACTTATGACAGAGAGTTGCTGGCTGTATATTATTCTGTAAAATACTTTAAACATTTTTTGAAAGTTAGAAATTTCGCAATCATCACCGATCATAAGATTTTAACTTATGCATTTTACAAGAAACTGCATAAAGCTCCGTCTCATTAAAAAAAAAAAAGACTTCTGAATATATTGCCCAATGTACTGTCTATGTTCAGAAAGTACATGGAAAAGATAGAGACAACATCATAGCCGATGCCTCGTCACAAAAGGTCGAATTGCATCTTCAAACAGCAATTTACTACGCAGGTATAGCAATGACACACACATGAAATGGACACGGAGTTAAAAGACATTCTAACTTCCCATAACTCTTCTCCAAAATTAGAAAAAAGTTTTAATATTTCGCTCCAAATTCAATATATTCTAAAATTGCTCTGTCGAGAGAAGAGACCTTAAGTTCAAGAAACAGTCCG
This sequence comes from Trichonephila clavipes, assembly GCA_019973935.1. Lineage (NCBI taxonomy): Eukaryota > Metazoa > Arthropoda > Arachnida > Araneae > Nephilidae > Trichonephila > Trichonephila clavipes. The sequence goes on from BMAU01020754.1 coordinate 15,749, forward strand.
GAGAACTGTGTTCAACAATATCCATAACCTGGCACATCTTGGAATAATTTCCACCACCAAATTGTTATCATCAAAATTTGCTTGTTGCTTTTACTAATATATAATGCCATATCTCTAGTTTCATCAAGTTTGGAATTATCTGTTACATTTTCTATCTTTTACTTTTCGTTGTTTTTCTGAACAAGCTATGTCGAATAACAGTTAAAATCGTAATCTTAGCACAAATAAACTTTAACATGCAGCCGTGTCACCGATATGGAATATGCTGTGCGTAAACAAACTTCGCAATTTTAGACCGCGGGGTAACTAAAGCAAGGCAATAACAAACGAGTGTACTCCCCGCAATCGATCTCTTGCGTTTGTTCGTCATACTTCATAATGAATTTAGTTAATTTCAAATAAAATGCTAAACATTTTAATATCCTACATTGTATCGCGTGCCATCTGTGGCACTTGTGATACTGGTTCGCCATCCCTGTCTTAGGCGATCATGTTTCTGTCAATTGCGCTGAGACTTCAAAGGAAAGAAAAAAAGTAATCCGTGGTTTCAGATTCCTGAGATTTTGAAGGAGTTTCGAAGGTACTGAGGAGTTATCAATACCCACCATTGGTTTATTCCTAATACTGCAGAAAATCAAGCCATTCTAAGAAACTCTTTAAAAGGAAAGAAAAATAATGAAAAAAGAAAATTCATTGTTTAGAAGAGTCAGTTCAAACATTCGAAAATAGCAGGCGGCGACAAAGTAAATCGACAATGCTCGTTCACCCATCAAAAAAGGCAAACAATTCCTTAGTGGTTAAAGCATCTGATTATGGCTACCGTATCGCAGTGCAACAATTCAAGCCAGGAGTCTGAAACATCTTAATTTATTTTCAAGAAAATTAACTGATTTCCTAAATTCGTACAGCACTTATGACAGAGAGTTGCTGGCTGTATATTATTCTGTAAAATACTTTAAACATTTTTTGAAAGTTAGAAATTTCGCAATCATCACCGATCATAAGCTTTTAACTTATGCATTTTACAAGAAACTGCATAAAGCTCCGTCTCATTAAAAAAAAAGACTTCTGGAATATATTGCCCATTGTACTGTCTATGTTCAGAAAGTACGCGGAAAAGAGAGAGACAACATCATAGCCGATGCCCCGTCACAAAAGGTCGAATTGCATCTTCAAACAGCAATTTACTACGCAGGTATAGCAATGACACACACAGGAAATGGACACGGAGTTAAAAGACATTCTAACTTCCCATAACTCTTCTCCAAAATTAGAAAAAAGTTTTAATATTTCGCTCCAAATTCAATATATTCTAAAATTGCTCTGTCGAGAGAAGAGACCTTAAGTTCAAGAAACAGTCCGGAGAACTGTGTTCAACAATATCCATAACCTGGCACATCTTGGAATAATTTCCACCACCAAATTGTTATCATCAAAATTTGCTTGTTGCTTTTACTAATATATAATGCCATATCTCTAGTTTCATCAAGTTTGGAATTATCTGTTACATTTTCTATCTTTCACTTTTCGTTGTTTTTCTGAACAAGCTATGTCGAATAACAGTTAAAATCGTAATCTTAGCACAAATAAACTTTAACATGCAGCCGTGTCACCGATATGGAATATGCTGTGCGTAAACAAACTTCGCAATTTTAGACCGCGGGGTAACTAAAGCAAGGCAATAACAAACGAGTGTACTCCCCGCAATCCATCTCTTGCGTTTGTTCGTCATACTTCATAATGAATTTAGTTAATTTCAAATAAAATGCTAAACATTTTAATATCCTACATTGTATCGCGTGCCATCTGTGGCACTTGTGATACTGGTTCGCCATCCCTGTCTTAGGCGATCATGTTTCTGTCAATTGCTCTGAGACTTCAAAGGAAAGAAAAAAAGTAATCCGTGGTTTCAGATTCCTGAGACTTTGAAGGAGTTTCGAAGGTACTGAGGAGTTATCAATATCCACCATTGGTTTATTCCTAATACTGCAGGAAATTATGACAGAAAATTGCGGTTTGAATATTCTTTTGTAAAATATTTTAACATTTTTCGGAAGATAAAAATTTATCAATCTTCCCTGACCATAAGCCATTAATTTTTGCTGTTCTCAAGAAACTGGATAACGCCATTCATCGTTAACAAAGATGTCTGGAATATATTGCTTAATTTACTATCGACTTTCAACTTGTACCTGGAAAAGACAACATCATTGCCGATGCACCGTTTTGAATACACGAACTGCATTTCCAACTACCAATTGATGACAAAAGTATAGCAAAGACACCAGAAAATTGACTTAGTTAAAAGAGATTCTTTCTTCTCTAAAATTAGAAAAAAGTTCCAATATTTCGCTCCAACTTCAGTATATTCTGAGATTGTTCAACCGAGAAGAGACCTCAAGTACCAGAAACATTCCAGAGAACTGTGTTCAACAATATCCATAACCTAGCACATCTTGGAATAAGAATCACCACCAAATTGTTAACTTCAAAATCTGTTTGTCCACCAATAAGTAAGGACGCAAGAACTTTGACGAGAAGCTGTATAATGTTTCGAAAGTCTAAAGTCACAAGACACCTACAGAGTCCTTTCCAGCAATATCACCTTGTCGCTAACCGTTTTACAGAAATCAATTTTGATATTAATAGTCCATTATCATCATGTGAGGGATTGCGCTTGTGTTGAAGTACCATAGATCATGGTCGTCAAACACGTGGCCCTCCGACTCTTTTTAGAAAATTTTTAAATATCAGATTTTTAATGTTTTTTCTTTTTGAAATTTATTTGAGGTGAAATTTATCTATACATATATAGAATGTATTTGCCTATCACCTGTTCTTGTTTTAAAATAATTCGTTTTTGAGAATAGAAATGTCCTTTAGATTAAAATAGATTTATATTTATCAAGCAATTGCATTTGATTTTAGTATAGTAATTTCTGACATTCGTGCAGAAACAGTATCAGATAACATACTAAATGGCTGGTTTTCATGTTTTGGAGCACCATTAGTCATTACCACTGATCAAGAAACACAGTTCGAGGCTCAGCTCTTTCAAGAACGTTTAAAATCCCTCCTATAGGTGATAAGTGGATCTTTGAGATAGGTGGTATCACCATCTATCGTGTAGAAGTTCAACCTCTCTCAGGCTTTGGCAACTTTCCTTTCCTTCTGGTACGACACGCCAACAATAACAATATTACTCTTAGTGCAAAACTGAATCTATAGTTTATCCGTTCTAAGCGAAAACTGGTGGATTCTGTTCCTGTTTTTTTAATGTTATTTTATTTTTATTATTATTAGTTTAAAATTCAATTTGCAGTTTCAATTCTAAACGCAGAGAACTGGGGTTTTCTGTTCTTGGGGTTCTTTTTCATTTTATTGTGAAAAAATCGATGAAGTGCTCTGCTTCATTGGTGAAGAAATATATCTTGCTCCAAGTCAACAAAAAGCTTCCAAGATGTGGCATTAGTTGTCATGTTTTGGTTTCAAAACCTGAAGAGAAAAAGAAACATATATTATTAAAAACGAAAAGAAATTTGCATTGAGAAGTAATGTATAGTTGTTCACCTTTGAGAACGAAATTCCCAGTTAGATAAGGAAGGGATAGTTGTTAGAATTAAGATGATTTGGTACCCCCAAAATGACCGAACTATCGTTTTATTATTATTGTTTTATCTTATTATTTGCATTATTATTTTTCGATTCATATGTCACTTTTGCATGTTGGAAAGACAGAAGTGTCATAAAACTTCATTTGAAAAATGTAAATTAACAAATTAGGCAATTCGACCACTCCTTTTTTTAGAAAAAAAAAGCTAAAAAAAAGTGTTTTGATTAAAAAAATCTATTTTTAAAAGAGAAATAATAAATATTAAAAAATATTTAATGTATAAAGCAGGATATTACCGATGCATTGCAAAAATTATTTTTTTATTTGTGAAATGTATGCATTTCACAAAAAATGTTTGAATTATGGCATTTTCTATTAATAATTTCATGATTTCAGTTATTAGTCCTCATATATTTTTCATACAAATAAAACACTTCATTATTATGTGAAGAAAAGAACTAAACTTTTTGTCATGACAGAAAAAAAAAACCTTTTTTTGAAATCTTCCTTGAGTTTTCTTGCTCAATTAATGCTATCTAAAAATTTATCATTTATAAAAAATATATGGGTTGAAAAAAATACATAACGAATGTCTTAAAATGGTATTGTAAATTTATTTAAGTTAATTATAATTATTTTTTTAGAACTATAAACTTTAATACTAGGAAGACTGAAACTAAGTACACTGCTGGTCAATTGCTAAGGACGGATCACAAATTGCTATGTAGCATAATATTAAGCGAGGCATGAGGCCTAGTAGGATAAAATATAGTTGCCACACTGTTAAGACATTAGAATAAAGAATCTAGAAAGTACAAAAGCTGTGAAACATCTGAAAGAAAAAAAATGTTCATTTGATCTGCGTACGGAGAAATGGAACAATGCATCTAAAATTCAGCAGGCACCTTAAAGAAAGGTATTAGTACGGGATATGTCCACCGTGGAGTGTGATGCAACATTCCACACGTCGTACCCTACTTTGCACAACATTATCCAGCAGCTGTTGAGGCAATTTATCCCATTCCTCTGTGAGTGCACGGATGAGGGTGTTCTTGTTTGTCGGAGGATAGTTTCGACCAGCAACTTGCCTCCCCAAAGCCTCCCACACATTTTCAATGGGGTTTAGATCTAGAGAATGCGCTGGCCATACGAGACGTTGAATACCCTCGCTGTCTAGACAATCCTGAACAACGAATGTTCGATGACATGTTGCGTTGTCGTCCATAAAAACAAATTTATCACCGACATTACCACGGAAAAGACGAACATGAGGAAGTAGAACTTCCTCAATGTATCGTTGGCCCGTCATAGTCCCATTCGCAACCACATGTAGGCGCGTGCGGCCATTGATCATGATACCGGCCCACACCATGATACTGCATGTTGGATATCGGTCCTTTTCCTGGATATTTTCTGGACGATAAGCAGTACCACTCTCGCGCCAGATGAGTTGGCGTCTACAATCCGATGACAGACTGAACCTACTCTCATCTGAGAATAGTAAGCATGTCCAGTCCTGTTCAGTCCAATTGTGATGCTCACGACACCATTGCAAACGGGCAGTACGGTGCTGTCTGGTCAATGGGACACACACAACAGGTCTGCGTGCGTATAGTCCTCCTCCCCTCAAACGTCTGGCAACAGTTTTTCGGGAGATCTGCTTTCCTGAGGCAGCAAGAAACTGATTTGCCACCTGCTGAGCTGTGGTGCGCCTGTTCTTTTTTGCTGATAGGACGATATATCTGTCTTCTGCAGGCGTCGTACTTCTAACACGACCTCCCCCGTGCCGTCTACTACACATTCCAGTAGTTTTAAATGACTTCCACAGCCGTGAAACAACGCTGTGAGCGATGTCGAACTCCCTGGCAACATCTGTTATTTTTCGCCCTTCTTCGATCTTTCCAATAATTCGGCCACGCATAAAATCATCTATGTGATGTCGGGAAGACATGCCAAAAATTTTAAGTTCGTCTATTAAATCTTTCCTGTAAAACTTTGACTTGAAACTACAACTGTCCACACGCGTTAAAACCTTTAAAGCTCTTATGAACGCTATCACGTGATGAACAGACGTGGAAAAAAATTTGCATACTCATACTTCTTCTTACTAATATCCCGCACTTATTCTAATTTTCCACATTTTGCTTCCTTTCATTTTGTGGTTGCTATGGATGATAGTGTTATCCGTCCTTAGCAATTGTCTCCAGCAGTGTATATACCTATATTGCCCAAAAGTAGTCAAAATGACTGCATTGTGAAAGAATAACAAATGTGTAAAGGAATTTGTTGAAAACTAATTTTTGATATTTTTTTAATTTTATTTACAGTCATATAACAAGTTATTGGTAAATATTAACAATAAAAAAATGTACTTCACTTGTGAAAAAAATACATTCTAAAAATTCTAAGAAATTGTGTCATTATATACATAATTGTTTTTCTAACTGAAATTAAAAAACAGTCAAAATGACTTCCTTGGACAATCTAATGTTAAAGTGGTTTTTCTCAATTAGTGTTTTTTCGATACATTAGTGCATTCATAATGCTACTCCTTTCACAATTATTTACCAAACACTTCTATTTTTCTCAGTGTGTTATATATAAGGCACGTAATAAAATTAAAGATTCACTTTGCTGTAAACTGAAAACTTTAAAAAGAAAAAAATTAAAATGTAGAACTGACTTTTTCGTTGAATTTTAGCATGCATATCAATATTTTATTTTATTTTTCTCCAAAACTAATTAAGTTACTGAAAAATCAATTGATTGTTAAAAATCAATCTTAAATTGATTAAAACATTTTTATGAATATTACAAAAAATGTCATGCCAAAAAATTACTAATTACAAAAGGAGTAGGATTTTAAACATTTTCCAAATTTTCTTCAAAAAATTTGAATTTTTAAATTTGTGTGAATAATATGTGAAAAAATTCATCTCGTATCATTGAAAAAAATTCAATTGTTACTATTTAAATATAGAAATTTCAATACATTTTGAAAAACATTTCAAACTGAAGTGATTCAATTTTTAAAATCTGCTTAATATTACAGAATTGTATTTAAGAAGCTTGCAGTATAAACCACGTGTAAAAAAAGTGCTTGTAAGGGTGTTATTTCAACGTTGACCATCAAATTATTATTCTGGAATGACACTGCATATAACTGAGGGGTGGAGAAATTATCAAAACTTTGTTTGTTTTAACACAAACTATAGTTATAACTATTTAACTATTTTACTTCGAGCTTTGTAGCTTATTTCAATAATACTGAATTTAAAATTAAAAACTATTTTGTAAATTATCAACAGCATCTTGCAACTAAGTTGATGGAATTATGCTAAGTTGACACTTGCAGGCCAACGATGTGTACGTTTGCCAGTTGTTTAGACAAACTTGTAAATCTTTTTTCATTCAGGTTTGATTTGTCTTTTAATATATTTCTTTCACTTCCATCAATTTTCGTCTTAATCAAAATTTATTGATGAGGTTCTGGGATTTGCCAACAATAGGCAGAGTAGCATTTTATCTCAAGTGTTGAATTATTTCTGATCAGAAAGCAGACATTTAGAAAATGCTGAGTTACAAACTAATCAAAACATCTGGAATTAAGCATTGTAATCAGTTCAAAACCATTGCCAACCCTTTAACACAACTTAAGATTTATGTATTTAAATATATTGCAATAAAGCCTCTACCCAAAAAAGAATAATGCAAACCCTTGAATAACAGCTAACAAGAGAGGTTTAATAAAAAAAAAACATCTGAAACTTAGAATATAACTTAACAAATATATTTATGTTGTAAATGACTTTTTACTCTCTGTAAATGGTCATTTTTCTTCTATATTGAAAAAGTTGTCTCAAACTTCAGCAACAAAATTCCAATTATACATAAATACCAAACTTACTTGATTTTTTTTAAAAATGATTCATATATAAGAGAATAAAGCATTTAAACAGGAGTTTAAATATGTGATCATTTGCTGCCTATTCAAATTTATAAAGGCGAAAATAAAACTAAACAAACATAATAGTGTCTGACATGACCTCAACAACAAAAAGAAATGGCAAAGTACACATTTTGACAGGATATCAACCTCAGTGTTTTTACTTTTTTAGACAAACAGGTAAAAAAGTAGCTTGCTTAATCTTAACAGTAGGTTTCTTAATTGCCTAAATTTTAAAAATGTATGTCAAAAAACAATATATCCAATTAAGTATCAATTAAAGAATTGAATGAATTAATAAATGGATTCATAGTAAAAGCAAAGTATATATATTAAAAATTAGCAGTTATATTGATATGGTAAAATTCTTCATGTTAGTTAAAATTTCAAGCAATAGATATGTAATGCAATGAATTTAAATTATTTTCAAAATATTTCAAGGAGTTTCCATCGCACACTTTGTATACATATATTTTAATTTTTTTTCTCTATTACTTAATTAAAAGAATATTTTTGTTTATTTCAAATGCTATCTGGTGTCCTCTATAAAATTAAACTTTTTAGCAATTTTAAGTTGGTGAATTATTACTGCATTTTATTCAAACTGGTATTCATAATTGTAAAAGTATTGTGAATGAGAAATACCTAATATTGTATCAATGAGTAATTACACCTTAACCCTACATAATATTCCACTTTGTATGAATTTCAGTTATAATCTGAAATTGTTTCAGAAACTATGGCCATAACTTAGTTTTTAATCTTTAGATAAACCACCTTGGCATGGGTATGTACCTTGTAGAATAGACATTGAGATGGATGAAGGAAAGCAGGAATGTTAGCTTAGGTACGTTATTCATCTTTCCAGGAGAACTTCGTTGGGAGTAGTGTATTTAGTTATGTCTATATTTTTAAGTTCAGATTCGTAGTCTTTCATTTTGTTGTATCTGGCAATGAAAGAATCCGCTGATGGATTTAATGAGTTGTCTCAGAGCTGTAGAACTAACTAGGGAAAATAGAATAATAATAATGCAGTGAGCGGAATAAAGATGTTTAATATTTTCACCTTCTGTGAAATGAATATTATTTTATTTCATTTATAATATATTTAATCATGGTGCAATGATTAACACCATAACCTTAATATTCCCATGCTATACGTTAGTTGATTTATTGGTTGGGTCTGATTTTATTGCACACCTTTATTTTCATATTGAATATAAGTTCAAACCAGAAGAATGAGCTGTTTGTGTAATACTTTTCTTAATCATCGAAGATACCGAGTAAACCAAAGTTCTTTTAAATGCTGCGGGTCCCCTTTATGTATCAGTCCGACATCAGGCCCTCCTTCAAAAATTTTAAGAACACCCCTCACTCCCAACACATTACTGAGTGATTTAAAGGCTCCTCAACAATCCTAAGATTGCCTCCGATATTTAAACAGAATTATTTATAATCCTTTTTTTTTCTTTTAGAAACCAGTGAATTATATTTATGTATATAAAAGTATGTATTTTTAATTATATATGTATTTTTAATTATATATGTATTTTTAATTATATATGTATTTTTTAATTATATATGTATATAAAAATATTACAAAGTACTAGTTTGAAATAAATAATGTAGGCGCGATTCCAATAGGAAATCAAGATGGATGTAAATGTTATCGTATTTGCGTGCTGTGTGAATTCATTTCTTAATTTTTTCACATAATGTTTCTACTATATATTTTTGAAAAATATTACGCTTTAGTTATGACTATGTAGTTGTACACAATAAAAAACTTAATTAATATTCTTGATCGAAATACATGTTCTAGTAAATATTTTTATTAGGTACAATTTAATGTGCCAGTCTAGGATGGCTTTCAATTTTTCCATGAGGGTTTTTAGAGTCTTTAAAAGATCGATAGCTTAACATTAAATGAGATACCTTGGAGGAACCCCCCTAGAAAAGTGCTGAGGACCCCCGGGGATCAATGAACCACAGTTTAAGAACCGCTGTAGTAAACTATTTTAATGAAGAAATTCATTTTGTATATTCATACAAAACGTGGCTCTTATACAAGATCAATACCTTATAACAGATAACAAGATATTTCAAACCATATGGCAGAAATCATAGCTTGGTTTTTCTCTCAAACTAACTATATTCACCCTAGTTACCAAGTTTGAATCCAATCGAATGTCTATTGAATAAAAGCTAAAATTAAGAAACTGTCACAATTAAGGAATCGCTGCAAAACACGTTGGAAATATTGTTGAAATCTAAAAGAAGAAAATCTCCAATCTCTCTCTCTCTCTGATCCAGATTATGAAGTCATAATGGCTTCTAAAGTGCTAATAAAATATTAATATAGCTGAATTTTAATCTAAAAATGTTACATTCACCCTAAATGTGCTATGACTTTTGCTTTCTAAATTTTTGTATTAAAAATTACATATATTTGTAAATGTATTCTCCATTCTATAAAATATTTTAAAGTAATTTATTCTGCCTAATATATAATTATAATGAGATTATACTTTTGTATATTTAATAACAATATTCGTTACTGAATTCTTAAAGTGTTGAGGTATATGTTAAGTTATTTGACTATACAAATAAAGTAATTTTCCAAGTAAAAAACACATGCCACTGTGATAAGATATTTCTTTTTTGTTATATTTGTATCAAATATTATCGTTATCATTTATTAGTTTTAATTTGCATTGCTTTAAATGGAGCTTTTTAATAAAGTGTTTTTTACTACTGCTTATTACGAAAATTATTCGTACATGGAAAGCACTTATTACAACCTTTACATAGGTTATACAAATTACATATTTTTTATTGATTTTAATTTTTATATGTAATTTGTATTAATATATGTATTTATATATATTCCATCTTTTTATTAAAAGATAACTGTAATGGACTTTATAAAAATTGTAAAAAAATGTTTTATATATTTTTATAAAATTTAATATACATCCGTGTTGATCATATTTTTGATTATTTCCTTTGTTAATCACAATATTAAATAAAATAACTGTTATTAGTTCAATTTTCTTTTGATTACTAGTAAGTTTTTATCATATTTTAATTATTTCATTGTTCATAAAAATTCATTATTATTCAGTAGCGATCTAAATTTCTCTCACATAAATTCACACTCTTTCCGAATTTCGGTTATCCGTACTATCAATACTCCATTCATTCATACTTCAGTTATTCCTTTCTTCTAAGAAAACAAATTATTCACACCGCGCTTCTCAGAAATACGTAGTTTGCAAGAGAAAAACATAAAAAGTGCTTCTAAATTGCAACAGTGGAGAAAACATTAGAAATGCACGCTTTCGAGGGTTTTTTTCAATGTTTTCTAACATTTTTTTTATTTCACATTTTTTTCCCACTCAAAGATAGGGAAAAAATCCACTCGTCGGCTCGCCTTTATCCATTTCAGAGAAATCTGTCTGACATACTTTCGAAGTCGTCTGCTACATAAAAAACTGGTCTGAAAACCTAGAAAAAGCCGGTCCAGGTAGGGCTGTCATCTCTTATTTATTGCAAAGGTTGTCAACTTAACGGCAAATTTTTTTTGTCATCAAATCCGAGGACTGTGTTAGAATCCAATCATGATACCCTAAAATAATGAATTTTTAAAAAAAATTGACATTTTATAATTTTATTGTATAGGCCACACAAGTATCAAATACCAAGTTTTTTCCCCCCATTCCCAAGAACAAAAACTACAAGTGTTCCAGTAGTTTAAGATACCAAACTTTAAAATGCGTTTTTCTCGAGACGTGGTGTTTTTTTTTTTTTTTTTTTTTTTTTTTTTGAAAAGCTCAAACGGGGACAGCGATGGCTCAAAAAGTTTTTAGAGTAATTTGCTGAAATTTTTTGCGTTTGTTCTGTATAACAGTAGAAGTGTTTTAACCTTCAGATTAATGAATCACTGTTTTGCTACAAAATTTACAGTTCTTTATGTGAATATAATCACTGCAATTTTGAGCAACTTCATATAATAATTAAGATAAAGAGCTCCAGTTTTTGTAAAAATTAAAATATTTTTTTTCCTGAAGGTCATTTCAAAAATGAATAGCAAAGTAATACATCAAAATTAAAAAAATGAGAGATTGTTCATTTAATGTTTATACAGAACGGGCACCGTTTATGTAATTTTTTGTCAATTTTTACCTATTTTAATACAATATTTTATTTTTCATTTCTTAATTTTAGCCTTTTTTTATTAAATTTTATCTAAAAACCACTAAAAAATCTCCATATGTTCATTCTTTTCAAAAAGTTGTCGCAAGTAGTCGAATACCTTAAAACCTTTCGACTTTATATCTTTTAAAATATATAGACATAAATCACATTTTTGATTATTTCCTTTGTTACAATATTCTTATTATTTTGTAGAGTTTTCTTTTGAATTAAAAGTAAGCATTTATCTTATTGTTGATAAAAATTCAAGACCATATATCTGTAGCTAGGTATAAATTCATTTATATAAATATTTGAAAAAATTATAATATGGAATTTATTGAAAAATTCAATGATTGAATAATTGTGTGCTAAAATCTTTCAGCGCCATATCGGAAATCTTGTTGCATTAGAGAATGTAACATTAAATACAATTAAAAATAATTGCCCACCCCCATTAAAAAATTTGATGACATCATGAATCCAATCTCATACTGATCTCGGGATACATTTCCTGTAAATATCTCCCACACACACATTTTCGCCCATAATTTTAACCCAATTTATCCCTTTATATGCATTCCATTATGAACCTCCCTTCAAGTTTGTGAGAAAAACGCCATCTTTCTTTCACAGTGATTCTTAACCACTGTGCTGCCAATTTTTGTTGAAAATTATTTATCAACACAGAGAAAAAAAATCTGAAACCTAATCATTGGACGATTTGTTGAAAAATCTAAGGGTATATTTAACATATTCTTCCGTGGATAGAGGGAAATGTATTACAGATAAGTTAAATTCTTTTAAGCTTATTTTATTGTTAGTGTGCCGAAAAATTCTGAAACTGTTAAAAATAAAAAAAAAATTGAGAATCACTGCTCTAACGCATTTATTATATTCAGATGTTAACAGTACACTGTTATTTATATATTGTTACTACTATGTAGCATAGAGAAGCATATTTTATTTTGCTAATACTATTTTTGCATATATAAATATATATATAAAATATTTTCTATTTCCTTTACTCTAAAATACCAAATGAATTTTAAACTTTTACATTCGAAAAATTTACAGAATGTTTTCAAATGTAGTAATGTATTAAGTTATTCAATTTCGTTGTTTTATTTATCACATAAAGTATTATATATATATATATATATATATATATATATATATATATATATATATATATATATATATATATATATATATAATATTTTATGTATATAATATTATTATAATTCAATTTCATATAATTAAAACATTAATATTTTTAACGTCAACAGCTTTAAATCATTGAAATATTTATCTTTTCTTTATACTAATTCAATATTGTAGGGAACAAAAGCCGAGTTGTTTGGCAGAAAAACGTAAGTGATTTTCAACAGGTTTCCGAAACCCATTATAAAATAAATCAAATTGGCTTTAATCTATCGTATTGGAAAATAGTATTATTTGGTATTTGTCACAAAGTTGCTTGATTCTAAATATTTTTATAATGTTCAATTTTAAAAAATGGCGCATATAAATTAGCCCTTTCTGTTAAGAAGGAAAAATTTGAAAGAGATGTAAAATATAATGGGTATTTGTTGAAATCGATTTCGCTTTGTATGAAAACTAGATTTAAAAAAAAATCAGAATTATAAGTCAAAATACTTACTGAAAGATCAAGATTGAAACGAAAAATGCTGGAGAAAACACCGAGACGCCATAAGACGCCGAACGAATTTCCCGATTTCCGGGGATGGAATGGTTCTGGGAAACCCTGATTCTTGCGCCAACGATCTGCGCAGATTAGAATGACTCACTCCAAGCTCCCTGGGCTGTCCGGAGAAATGATGGCGGAGTCGCACTAGTTAAAATCCCCCGAAGCGGGGTTTTATTTTTGCCTGTTTATTTTACGATCTAATGGATTTTTAATTTCATTTTATATTTTATTGCTTTTTTTCCTTCCAGATTTTTATAGGGGTTTTATTTTTGCCTGTTTATTTTACGATCTAATGGATTTTTAATTTCATTTTATATTTTATTGCTTTTTTTCCTTCCAGATTTTTCTATTGGTGGAAACTTTTTCCACTCCCTAAAGCAGCGCTACTCTACCTGCGGCCTTTTAAAGTGGCCCGGTCATGACCCATTGCTCTGAGAAATTCACTTATTTAAGAAAAATTAATTCAAAATTGGGTGGAAAATTCTTTTATAAGAAATTAAATCTATCGATTTTGCTTTTTTGCTGTCGATGTCGTACGGCTGCGAATTCATATTATTTTTCTATTTGTAACGATTACGGTTAGCGAGATAACATGCAACAGTGAAGTACCGAAAATTTTACGGGTGGAACTAATTTTTAAAAATCTTTCATACCTTGCAAGTGAAAAATATTCGAACGATTTGAAGTTGAATGTTTTGAAGAGAAAAACAAACACTTATCGGTACTTGTGTTTGATTTGTCACGAAAGTGCTGTATGAAAAAAATACCAATAAACATGAATCATTCAATAATACTTTTCTTCCAAGGTCACTTTCAAGATGTGATGAATAGGTTTTATTGAACATTCTTTGAAAACAACAAAATGTTTTGTCAGTTGTAATGGCATAGCTGTAACAAAGACATTCTATGAAGTTTGCTATATTATTGGCAATCATATGCAACTGTTGAGCGTGCAAAAATTGTGAAGGAGTGTTCATTAAATTCTTTTTATTTAGTGTTAGTGATAAAAATGATAAAAGTATATAAAACAATAATTTAAAAAAGCATAACAGGAGTTATAATATTTTGATCAATTTTCCTCAATTTAAATTTCCAACGTTATCTTAGTCCTCAACAGTAGCGCACACAGACATTTTTCATCGGGGTGTCCAGGTTCGAATGTCCATTTGATTTTGTCGATTTTCGGCAACAAAAAACAGTAAAAAGTTAAATATTCAATAAATAATTAACATTAATTAATAAAAATTATGATTAACAAATAGTTAATTAAATTTTACGTACTATATACATAGGATCATTAACAATCGGAAAAAAATTAAGGGCTTTGGGGGGGTCCGAACTCAAGGACCTCCCCCTTTGTGTGCCCCACTGGTCCAAAAGCATTTCTCCCCCCTCCTTTAACCTCATGTTGCGGTCCGTGTGAAATAGCCAACACATCCTGCAGAAAAAAAGGTTGAGTACCCCTGCCCTAGAGCCAAAAAGTGTTTTCGTAGAGCCCCATTCCATGCATATATACTTCAAAGAATACATCTCAAAGTAATATTTAAAGTAGATTAGTGGCGCACACCAAGTAGGGGGTCCTAGGGTTCGGACCTTCAGCCCCCTAAGCCCTTGATTTTTTCCGATTGATTATGTAAATAGTACGTAAAATTTAATTAATTAATTGTTTTAATGATTAATTTTATTACTGAATACTAATTATTTATTCAATAATTAGTTTTTTACTGTTTTTGCTTCCGAAAATCGACAAAATCAAAAGGAGCATGATACAAGAATGGAGGACTTTCAACCCTGGAGCCCCCTAGAAAAATTCTTAAGTGTGCTGCTGAAGAAGATCAACATATTATAGGCACTTTATGTAAAGACAAAAAAATATTGCATTTATTATGAAAAATTCTAATTTAATTTTTTAATATAATTTACTCATTAATAATAGTAATTTGTGATCCAAATGTCTCCTCTCCATGCATTATATTTATTAAATGGGATATGAGCTTGCTTTCTTTCACTCAAACTGTCCAAGTCTGTCAAATGAGATCAAACGCAACCTCGCATTACGTTTTCTGAGTTTCATTTGTTTTATACTTCGTTTTTGTAGCCACTTACGTTGAAAATATATTTCATTTGAACACAATGTTCTGAAGGGCATTACAATGTTGATAGCTGTTTGACAATTCCGTGCATTTTGCATGAATTTGCAACCTCAAATTTAGGATCTGTTCTTACTTAAATTTGGATTTTAACATGGAATCTGTGTGTTGATGAATTGTTTCGTCTCCTTCATTATAGGTGTTTTTTTCACAAATGCAAAAAGGTGCATTTTCCATTAAAAAACTATTTAGTTTTGCGAAACATTGTGCTAACTAACGGGTATAAAATTATCTCATGGTACCCAAGGTAGTAAACAAAAGAATATTCACAATCTCGTAAGAAGTATATTACAAAGATAAAACGGGCGCGCACGCGTTTTAATATTCTTTTATTATATTATAGTAAAAATTTAAAAAGTTTTGCAAAATAAAGTTATTATACATAAATAAAATTTTCAGTTTTAATAAGTACGATGAGCTTTAGATACTTGTAACAATGCAAATTTCATAGAGAAAATTAATTCATTTTGCATACATATTTATTTCTTCTCGATTTTTTTTATTGTGACTCGTGGAACCATAGTTTGAAGATCACTGGTATAAGTAATACGATGATGTAATAATACAATGAAGCAAATAATACGATGATGTAAATAATACAATGATGTAAATAATACGAAGATGTAAATAATACAATGATGTAAATAATGCAATGATATAAATAATGCAATGATATAAATAGTACAATAATATAAATTGCGATGAGATGGAGGTAAAACGTGCCTGCATGTCAAAGACTCACCTGAACACTAGAAAAGAGAACATACGAACACATTCGGAGTTCTTTTTTTAAAAATAACATACTAAAACATTAAAAATGCTTTTTTAGGGATCAATATCAATAAATACTAACGTTTTAACTAACAATATTTTTTTTAAAAAAAATTATCTAAATTTTAAAAAAAATATCACAATTATAAGTGAAATTTTAGCATTATTTTTGAAAAACTTCAAAGCAATTAGAGAAAAAAGTAATAAACTTATAACAGTTACTAAAACAATTTAGATGCATTTATCTAGAGAATGTACAAAAATTTTAGAGCTGATCGAGAAAATATTGTAAGAAATGTGACATTCTTTATGCGACCATCATTTAAATAACAGACCATAACTCAAAAAATAGTGATACAATAAGAAATATTTTAGTACATTCTCTAGAAAATGATATAAATATCAGGTTCAGAAAGTTTTATAGAAATACATTCATAATATTTTGAGTTATCAGACTCACCATAAAAGATTCTGAACAATTTAAGTACCAACTTCCAGTTTTTCTAATTTTATAAAATTGATTGTAACTTGGGCCTTAGGTAACGTAGAAATAAAACAAAGCATGTTTTGCAACGTCAAAAGGTTCTCTATTTAAAAAAACAAGACAAAAAATATGTGTTTTACCGAATTCGGTAATTTCAACGTGTTCGGATACTTTAATTTAACTAGAAAGATCATTATATTTTTTTTAACACTCAAATTATATATTGATTATTCTTATCTCTGAACAAATGAAAAGAATGCTGAAACTTTTTCACGCTGTGAGCATTAATCGAATAAGAAACCAGTTATTCTTTAAATAGAACTTCCATAAAAAAATCTCTTGTGTTACGAGTTGTTGGTTTTTTTAATTCAGTGCTAATTTAAGAGGACATTGCACGATTTATAAAAAAAAAAAAAAAAAAGATATGTAATCGTTCATACAATTATTTTTTGCTTGTAACCATTGTATATGAATTGTGTAAAAATGTTTTTATGCTCAAATTACTCCAAAGGACTAAAAGTTTAATTTCTTAAAGAAAAGCTTTAAAATTTATGAAAGGGGATTTTAAAATGCTACTCCTCCTACAATAATTGACTTAAACACGTGAAATTTGATTTACAAGTACGTTAAGCTATGTGTAGCAAAAGTTGGTATGGGTTTACTGCTAGTATGGATGAAATACGTCAGTAGCACACACAAGAGTTTTTCAGGGGGGGCGGAATCGAAAATCCGCCATTCTTGTATCATGCTCCTTTTGATTGTGTCGATTTTCGGGAGCAAAAAACGGTAAAAAACTAATTGTTACAATTAGCATTAAAATTAATCATTAATAACAAATATTTAATTAAATTTGCGTACTATATACTTAGAATTATAATCAATAGGAAAAAAGACCATGGGGTTTGGGGGGACCGGACTCCTACACCCCACCCCCCTTGTGTGCGCAACCGATATACGTAAAATATTTCTTTTTTCTGAATGCTTATTGAAAATTCCTTAATAAATGTGTGAATTCTAAATTCAACTAATTTTTTAAAATAAGTATTGCTTTTTGATTCAAAAATGCACACCAGTTTTTGTTACATGCACTCCTAGTAATAGGTAAAAAAAAAAATCAAAGCGTTTGGCATGTAGTAACAGGCGTTGATAATTGAAGGAAAGCAGATGTAAGTTTAGGTATATTCTTTCAACAAGAACTTCGTTGGGAGTAGTGCATTTAGTTCTATTTGTGAGAGAAATAATTTATGTCTATATTTTTTTTAAGCTCAGATTAGCAGTTTTTTATTTGTTGTATCTGACAATGAAAGAATCCGATGATGGATTTAATGAGTTGCATCAGAATTTTAGAACCAGTGAGTAAAAATGTAGCAGAAGAACGGATTGAGCATTGGTGTTTAATATTTTCACCTTCTGAAATGGGTTTAATTTAATTTAATTTTTGTAATGCATTGAATCAGGATGCAGTAATTAACACCATAGCACAATAGAAAACAGCCTTAGCATTTTAAATGACAGTAAATGAGTTATTTTTTTTTCTTTCTAAGATGAATCCGTTTAAGTTTTTATTTGCCATTGGGATGGGAATAAAAGAGAACATATATAAAAGTTATCACTACTGTGATTTTTCCCCCTTCATATTTTGAGAGATTACAAAAAAGAATTTAGGTTATAAAAAATTGAATTTGAATTTTTGACAGTTTTTTGTCAATTAAATTGTACTGCGTGTCCTCTTAAATTAACTAGAAAAAGATAAATTAATTTGCACTCAAATTAATCATTAGTCTTGAGGTGGCGCCCTTATCCGGAGG
The DNA here is from genome assembly GCA_019973935.1 of Trichonephila clavipes. Classification (NCBI taxonomy): domain Eukaryota; kingdom Metazoa; phylum Arthropoda; class Arachnida; order Araneae; family Nephilidae; genus Trichonephila; species Trichonephila clavipes. The sequence continues at coordinate 34,426 of BMAU01020754.1, forward strand.
ACGGAACCCGCGACCTTTGATTACGATCGCATATAACTTACCACTGGACCAAAAAGATCACTTCATTCAGGAAGCTGTTACTAGCTTATAGAGATGACACCGCTGCAGTATTAACTCTGAAACGAATGAAAAGAATATTTAAACTTTTTCACACTGTGTTTTATTAGTAAAAACGCTGCATTAATCGAATAAGAAACCAGTTATTCTTTAAATAGAACTTTTATAAAAATCTCTTATTTTAACCTTTATATCTCTTGTGTTATTTAAACTTCTCTTTGTCGTCCATCCGGTATAGTGTTTAGAGAGGCTGACTGCTCTGCTGTTAGAACAGGGTTCGAATCTCGGAGAAGACATGGATCCTTGTAAATGTACAGCGCCTTCACGGCAGGGGGTGTACTTTAAATAGTTGTCGAGCCACAAGTCCTCTCGTGAGGATGGTGGACGGGAAAGAGAGGTGGGAGGCCCTTCGCCACCCCAGGGTGTTCTCCCTCAAAATTGGAGTGAAACCGAGCTAAATCGTTATGTCACCTGTATGGCGCTCAAAGCTACGGCAGGCGTCATTTTGCCCTTTGCCGATCAGGTGGCATTAGTAACAACAAACTTCTGTATTATTATTAAAGAATTTTATTTTAAATTAATGCTGATTTAATTAACTTCAGCAGATATACAGTTTTGTTTAACTGTTAGATATTATTTAATACTTAAACATACATAAATATTTTTTAATATTCAAATTAACTAAATCTTGTTAATTATCTTTGAAACTATTTTATGCGTGAATATTTTCATGCAACTTTTTTTCTATTATATATACCGGGCGGGATTTTTTTTAAATTTTGTAGCTGCACAAATTACAAATGTGCTTTAACAATTGCATTAAAAATATTTAATTATTAAAATACAGTCAAATCTCTCTTTCACGAAATCTCTAAATCCCCCAAAAAGAAATTCGTTACATGGGAAATTCGGAAACAGAGATTCCTCTTCTTAATTCCTTTTTAATGTAACAAACTTTAAATTCATAAATACTATGTATTATTTAAGATATCCAACTAGGTTGAAAGGATGATTTTTAGTGTTTGATGTTAGAGCCATTAGTAAAAAAAGAAATATAAATATTGAGAGGAAGAAGTAATCCACACACACACACACACACTACATAAAACTAGAAAGTTTTTTAAATTGTTTTTATAGCATTTTCTTTATCTAACTTATAAAAAAATGTTTTTGAAGAATGAAATTTTAACGATAACTTGTGCACGAAAAAAAAAAAAAAACGGGGTATCTCCAAAACCATCCAATGAAATTTATAACGTATACATTATGAACCCTTCAGAGAGTAACAAACCGCAGGTTTTAAGACAGCTACATTTAATCACATTTTACAGCCATTTTTAGCTTAGAACATGCAGCCATTTTGATGAAAAATCATTAACATCAAATTGAAATACTTATAAAATATTTATTTTTAAAACTATTTTTAATCCTGCTGTTCGTGACACTTCAGATGGATCAAGACATATATCAATGAAATTAAAATTGCATTATGTGCAATTAACTTTTTCTTTATTTTTTATGAAATTTTGCTAGATTTTCATAAAAATAATATTTTTTTGAAAATCAAAGGTTGGTACATGTTATTTATTTTATAGTTATGACTCTTTAAGCTTATTTATGTTCTTCAAAACAGTAAACTTATTCTGAAAATCAATTTTTGAAAAACTGGTCTCCGAACATAGTCGGATAACTTTAAAAAAGTAATTATTCACACTTTTTTAAAAATATTTTTCTGTAATGGGGCTGCGTATCGGTATTTCTACCTTTTCTGACCTAGTACATTCCCCAGGAGCTGGTATCACTTTTTATGCGGCCCCATTTAGGCGATACCAATTACCGCAAGTAATTTTGACGTCCAGTTTCTTCTCCAGAGGGAGACACCTGAGCTCTGCTGATGTGAAATTTGTACATTGGAATTTAATTTTACCGAGAGAGTCCAAGCCAAACGGACACTCAAGGGATCTTTTACATGCCGTATAATCATACGACATGGCCACTGTTGATTTTCTACATCATTAATACCTCTATTCAACTCATATATCTTACTCATCAAAAAGAAACCTGTAAGGAAATCAAGAAAGAAAAACATTGTCTGGGAATACACTTTTTTTTCAACTTTAAAAAATCATTTTGCTTTAAAATTACGGAATTTTTTGTCGACATATTCTAAGATTATGAGTAACTTAAAACATACATTATTTTCTAACCAGAAATTTTGGGTATACACTAACACCCATGGATCCTTAAATTTAATTACCAATAAAATCAGTTATTTTTACTTGTGTTTTTTGTTTGAAAAATTACGGCAATTTCATTGCTCTAAGTGAGTGAGGCACCTGGTAAAACCAGTTCAAGGCTACCATAAAATGTGCGAAAAGAGAGAATAATTAGAAAAATGTCCTGCAATACATTCAATTAATACATAGTGGTCTTCAAACTGTGTTCCGCGGAACCTTGGGGTTCAACGAGTTAAAAAATGGAATTGAAAATTATAAGTTGTATATACAAAACAGATTCACGTTTCCTATCAAAGGACATCAATATAGTGATTATCAGCTATACGTGATAGAATTGTAAATATGCTAACTGTGCTCGAAATTGAAACAATATTTGGCGATAATAATACTGCTATAATTTTGATTTGTGGTTAGTAATGAAGGAAGAAATCTAAAATTGTTAAGTATTCAGTTTATATTACTTGAAATTGTTTCAAAAGTTTCAAAGAAAAGGTGCTAATCGGTAAATTTATTTGTGAACGATTTATCGCACAAGCAGCAAGCATCAATGTTGTTATATGCTGTAGCTTTCGAATAATGATTCTAGAAGTTTAAATACTTATGTAATGTGATGTATGTTTTCATTATCTGTATTAATAAAACACAATTTAAGCGTGTGTGTTTCACCTCCACAGCCCAAACTAAGCAACCCAGAAGTATAAAACTTGGTACATAATTATTCGAGGTCCTGATGATGTGCACTACAAAGAGTTTTTTCGAAATTCCCTTTAGATTTTTTAAAACTAAATTTTTAAGTGATTGTTTCCATTTTTTTTTTCAACAACTGGGTTTTTAGTTAGTTGTTTTGGCAAAAGTCTCATTTGTTTTGCTTATCCATTTGATTATTCCAAAACATTTTTACATTCAATATATTTTATCCTTTTACGTAATTTAAAAAAAAAAGATGTAATTTAATTAATGTTATAATTTATACTATATTCTAGGTTACTTCATATTTATTTGTTTATTTTATTCATGTTTAAATTTTTTATATTTAAAAATTTCCTTCAAAATTTGGGCTTAATTTTTCTTTTTTAGATAACACTTTGATTTAAACTATTTTTTTCAACATCAGTCTGTTCTATATAGTTTTTTTTTATTTTGGATCTTACTAATTTAATTTTTTCACTATTGTATTACATCTAAATTTTGTATTAAGTGCAATGTGGATGTTAGACAAAATATCATCCTTTCGTCGTATAATATTAATTTAATGCTTTATTACAATGTAGGGGCTTATTTTATCTATTTTTTAAAATTTTAGTTTGTACTAATTTTATTTTTTTCCAGTTGAAGGCTTCCTAATATAAGTTATTTATGATAATATTTTAGGGAAATGGTTTATGACATATGCTTTTCTTTTAATTTATCTATTTCAGATTATTTCACTCATAGTTCCATAGCAGAAACATACTACTGTTATTACTTTTCTGTTATAATTTTTATTTATATTTTCATTCTTTCATTTCTATTTACCTTTTCAGCATGTTAATTTTCTCTTTTGCATTCATATATATGTTTTTGTGAAATCATTATTTTCTGTGAAGCGAAATTGCAATATGAACACTCATTAAAAAATTATTTTTAAATTTTGGGTACACTGTTCTGCAATGGCTCTACCCTCTTTAAAATATATTATGTTTGCAAGAAAAAGCTCAATTTTTTATTCATTGCGCTACAGGGACACAATGAACGATTTTTCTTTCTATATATGCTGTTGGACTATTAAAGGGTGTTTTTTTGAGAGGTATAGAACTTTAAATTGCAATAAAACAACGATGTATCATTCGATTGACATGATTTTTTTTATTCGAAAGATAATCTTGTGGCATTAAATTCTAAATATGATTTCTGGCATAGGACTGCCACGGCTAGCTCGGATGTAGTCCAATCTGGACGTCCAATTTTCGATGACTTTTTCCAACATTTGTGGCCGTATATCGGCAATAACAAGGCGAATGTTGTCTTCCAAATGGTCAAGCGTTTGTGACTTATCCGCATAGACCAATGACTTTACATAGCCCCACAGAAAATAGTCTAGCGGTGTTAAATCACAAGATCTTGGAGGCCAATTCACAGGTCCAAAACGTGAAATGAGGCGGTCACCAAACGTGTCTTTCAATAAATGGATTGTGGCAAGAGCTGTGTGACATGTTGCGCCGTCTTGTTGGAACCACAGCTCCTGGACATCATGATTGTTCAATTTAGGAATGAAAAAGTTAGTAATCATGGCTCTATACCGATCACCATTGACTGTAACGTTGTGGCCTTCAACGTTTTTGAAGAAGGATTCTACCAGCCCATAAAGCGCACCAAACAGTCAGTGTTTCTGGATGTAACGATGTTTCGACATACACTTGTGGATTAGCTTCACTCCAAATGCGGCAGTTTTGTTTGTTGACGTAGCCATTGAACCCAAAGGTGCTTCATCGCTGAACAAAATTCGCTTATGAAAATCGACCATTATTTTCGAAATAAAATTAAACAATTTGAAAGCGTTGTTCAGGCGTGAGTCTATTCATGATGAATTGCCAAACCAAACTGAGAATAAATCACTTGACAGCTGTTAAATCGGTCGCCATCTTGGAAAGTAATGCCAACTTAAACTTCTATACCTGGAAAAAAACACTCTGTATTTTTGCTTGTTTCTCTGATTTGATTCTCTTTTGACAATTAGCTGCTGCACCTAGGGCCTGGAAGTTAGTTTTCACTGTGTAATTAATCAATAGAAAACAAACGTACATACATTAATTTATCATGTAACTATTTAAATTGCGATGCACCAAATTATGAATGAATTACACGTATTTTTATTCTACATCGTCTATATATGTATACTAGTAAAACAAACAGTTTGTGTGTTTCAGCTGTACCGGCATAACTAAGAAACCCAGAAGTCTGAAATTTCACATGTAGAAGCTGTAGGTCATTATCCTGAACACCTCAAAGAGTTTCCTTTTTCAAGAGTCATTTCAGATTTTTTTTAAAATTCAGTTTTCAAGCGATTTTTCAGCTAAATGGAGATATAATGTCATCAGATGTGTCAAGTCAACTTTGTAAAAATTAATGTTAAGAGCAGTTTTTTGGGGTATTTCAGCATATTTTATTGTTAATATATTTATTTATAGTTTTTTTAACTCTTTGTGGTGGAATTACATTCTCTTTTCGAAAAAGTTGTCATAAAAAAAAATTTTTTTCTAAATTTCATTTTTTGTATTTGTAACACAAATGTGATAACATTAGATTTCCAATGTCTTAGGATATGAATTGTTTTGTATTAAATTAATACTATAATTTCTATTTTAGTGTCCCACAGTTTTATGTTTGTTTATTTTCTAAATTGTAATTTTTTCTTGCTTACTGTAGTTTAAATTATATGATACCGTGACTCAAGTTTTTAAGTCAAATAATGATTTGTGAAGCTTTTTGTAAACAGAAGCTTAGATAATGTGGTACTTATGTATTAGCGTCACCACAGGAAAATTGGTGTCATGCGAATCACACCTTGATACCATTTGGCTACGGGGACGATTATACGTAAGTACTGATAATAATTACTTATTTTTTAACACAAATATCGGTGGATTATTTTAGACAATGAAATTCTCTTCTTACCTGCTTTTATTCTTATGTTCAAAAATAATAATAGTTTGTTACAAAAATCTTTATTGCTTTTCTTTGTTCAACGACAAATTCTAAATCTTGCTTATTGTAACAATAAAGTTGAAAATCCTAGCTAGCAGTATAACAAAAAGAGAATATATTTATAAATTAAACTAATGGAAAAACAGATTATTGCTGAAATAGAACCCTTTTTTCAAAAATTCATTAACGCAGTACTTTTTTTTAAGAAAAAGAAGTAACGGATGAGGAAAATTTGTAAATTTTAACTTAAAAAATTAATCCCTTAAAAGATATGCCTGAAAGATATGCATAATTATTTAGACTCGCATTCCAATGGTGAAATGAATAAAAAAAAGGGATGATATCGAACAATATGATGCTAAAAAAACAATGCAAAGAAAATATCAGATTACCATAAAATCGGGCGTATAATGCTCACCTATACTTTTGAGTTACATTTTTTAATGTTTGTTATGCTCGCCATATAACACACACCCTCTTTTGTACGAAGAGACCTGAAATGTACATATGCAATGCTCTCCTGTTTGGAAGTAATTTATTTGAGGTATTATTCCAAGGTATAGAAAAAAATAGTATACATCTATACAGAATTACAACTCTTTAAGTTCATAAGGAGTGTCATTTCTTTTAAATAAACAGTATTTCGATATTTCTCGAAGTCAAAATTTTTTTCTATACTTATCTTTTTTTTGTTTTTAAAGCTCTTGAACCCCTAAATTTCAATTTATTTTTTATGCTGAAAGTGGGTGTTATACGCCGGATTTTACGGTATGTAAGATTTTCTGTTATTTTGTTGTTGTTCAAAACTGTTTGTGGCATCATTGCTTAATGTTCCTTCTGACAATCTGTTCTTCATGTAGTTTTTAGCTAATTGTACATATGCATTGTATACCTTTTTTACATATTAATACATTGCTATAATATTTTCTGTCGTTGAAAATAAGGAATTTTGCTATTCTTCCTTCATCAGCTAATTCAATGTTTTCATCTTTGTAGAAAAATATTGCTTGAAGTATAACAGAGAGAAAATGACACTTAATTTAAACTAATTGCTATCGATAAATTGGTAATATTGTGAACCATGTTTTTTTGTATGTCATTGTTTATGGCCTTATGATCTCTATGACCAATAAGATCTCATCTTTGTTTTAAATGCAAAAAAATCAGAAATGTTTTTTCAACAAAAAGCTATTTGTTGATCTAGGATACAACTATGATATAATTGCTGACCTTGAAACAATATTTCTCTTATTTTCTTCTGAATTTCTTTAACTTCAATGTTGACCTGATTTTTTTTGTCTCAACTTAACTTTGCTTCTGACAATCTTGCAATATATAAATCAATCATTTGCGATCAAAAAAGTGTTAACTGAAAAAATATGCACCTTGAAAAGATTTTCTCATATCTCCTTTTGGATTTCTTTAAAATTCAGAGTTGATGTGATTTTACATCTGATGGTTTAATGTTGCTTCTGATAATCTTATCCTTACGTACTTTTTGGGGATCGTATACAGATTTTATATATTATCATACTGCCCATATATGATATATATATTTCAGTTACCACTATAGTTATTTATGATTTTATGTACTCATTTGTTTGTGCTCTTTGTAATAAAATTACAATTGCTAATAGAAATATTGCGAAAAAGTATTGTTTGAATAATTGATTTTTTAGCAACATGTTTTATTGTTTGTATAATTCATTACTGTTCTTGATTTTAGATTATTTCAACAGGGACCTATATTACATATGTTTAACCAAACATTCAAGCGATCAGAAAAAAAAATAATTTGAATAGCAATCTGTAAGATTTTTTAATTCGTCATTTATAAATAATGGAGGGGGTGATAGTTCTACACTCAAAAAAGCCACTGTAATGCCGGGCTCTAGAGAGATAAAAGAAACGTGTCTATCAATGGAAGGCTGTGGAGGAAATTTCGGAAAAGGGAATTGTAATGACGTTAATATAGAAATCATGCACACACAAGAGGAAATGCTAACAGCTATAGGAGAAGGGGAGTTTCCATGGCAATATGTTATACATTCAAAAATGTTCGTGTAACACAGGGCGTAACTGAAGGGAAAAGAAGTTAAAACAATTTCGAAAAAGGGAATTTTAATGACATCATTATAGCAATCACTCGCATCGTACGCGCACACACCCGCACAAAAGTACTGGCGTCATGAAGGAAAGAGGAAATTAAGTTACACACTCAGTAAAAGCCCTGGCTTAAGCGGAGGGGAAAGAAAGAAACAAGTCAAAGTAGTTTCAAAAAAGAATAATGGAAGTGCTGATTTTGGGAAGGGAAGGGAAAATTTATAAAAGTATAGAAAGCCCGTGCAATGCCGGGCCATGCATCTAGTTACTAATAAAAATACATAGTTCTCAATATTTTTATTATCGATAAAACTACTTCTTGAATATTTCTATTAAGTAAGAATAAAGTTGGATTTTTCGTTATAATCTCTAGTCATTTTAGGGCCCCGGTATCCCAATTTTTCTAGAAAGAACTCATGGCCGACCCTTTTGAATTGCGAATTCAAGTCTAGATGGCTCCAAACACCCTTCTTGAATAGAATCTGAGTTACGTCCAACCTTTTGATGCTCTGAGTCAGTGATACTCAACCTGTAGCACACCGACCCTTTTTAAGTGGCCAGGTCATGACCCATTGCTCTAAAAAATTCTTTCATTTAAGACCAAGGCCGGATCTACGTATGGGTTGCAACCCAGGACCCTTGGGTTCTAGTGCCCCGTTCAAGATTACAAACAGTAAAAGATGATTACAACAAAAATAGTTGTTGTTGTGTGCGTTTTATCCTGGGAACATATGAAATACAGTGAAGAACAGAAAGCATTCAATACAACAGATGAATATACACATTTATTACAGAGGATGACCCCAGCATATAACAAGAAGAGGTGCGCTTTCGAGATGGGAATCCATTACTGCCGAAAGACCGACTTCTTTCAAGAAGATACAACCATGTCTTACTCGGGATTCAAATCCGAACCCACTCGGTTACAAGCCGAGGGTCATAGCCACCATACTAGCTGGGCAACGAACAAAAATAGTAATAAATAATAAACCAGTAAAAATATACAAACAAAAAAAGCCGAAATGCCATGTTAAATTTGCTTTTATTCTTGAGAGCAAGAGCAATTTGCTTTTGTTCTTCCGCCCTAACGGCGAATACGCGGAAATTAATAATTACTAGACAGAGGCTCTAGCGTAGAGTGGCGCCGACGAGCATGACGCATTTATACAAAGTTAGTGGTGCTATTTCTGTAGCCATTTATTTTTGTGTAATATTAATTCTAAGTTACAATAATATACTGATTTGGTGCTGTGTCCAGTGCACAATACCTGAAATTAATCCAGATGCCTGGTTATTCAAGTAAAAAATAAGTACCAATACACATTTCTAGTCTATTTAAGTAGGAAAATATTCAAGTTATGATTAAGTATTTTTCGTATTTTCAATTTTTCAAAAATTGAAATCATCAGGATTTTCCATAAACATAAATGTTGTCTTAAAGTTTGTGACGAGTAGCTTAATTATTTCTATAGGATGGGAAAAAGTTACAAACATTTTATGTAGGCTTCCGCGAATATTATGAATAAAAGTAAAGTGGTCTTGATTTTCGTAATAAATCGGGTTTTTTAAATATAGGTAGCAACAGCAAATAATTGATGACAACAAAAACAATATTTATTTAAAGAAAAACAAATAGTTCTAAAGTTTATTTTTTATAAAAAAATAATAAACTCTAGGTACTTTTTTTAAAATTATCTCAGAAATGTACTATATTGTTTTGTAAAAATAAATATAATATTTTTCGTTTAAGAACACTCGGTTGTGTTATCGTAATTTTATGACCTAAATTTATTTTCAGGAAAATCAAGTCCTTAAATAGCAATTTAAATATGTCTGGCTGAAATATAAAAGTGGAGTGGAAAAACGAAAACTACTGTTAAAACGTGTGATGACCATCCTGGGTCACACCTCGAACACCAAGATTAATTTGAGGCAAAGAACCAAATAAGAGCCATTTTGAATAATAATAATATTTATTTATTATTATACTTTTCTCAAAAAATCTCTGATAACATATAATAAGGTAATGTTACGTCTCTTAAAGGGATTTGCCTTTATATTAAGTTAAATTACTAAGAATGCAATTAATTAATAATCTAGCTCAAACTCAAGTAAGGTTTACCGAAATAGGAGATCCGAGAAATACACGTATTCGAATTCTTAACTTTCATTAACTTTAACTAAGTCGCTTAAACTGACGCTTTTTTTAAGCGGACGTGAATTATATTTACCGCTGGCTTTTATCAGCTTTCTGGTACGTCTCGCAGCACGACGCCTTCACGAATCTATAATTTCCTTGAATCTTCTAGTAATACGTTTAAAGATACTGGCTCAATAGCCTACCATCATCTATCTTGCTATCTCGCAACTCTCGACTTAAATACCTTATCTAATTCAAATATCCCGTACATCTTTTTGGAGTTGATTGAAAATATATAAACGCGAATTTATATTCCCCAGAAAGACGCCTAAGAAGATTAGTGGTAAGGTTCCGTACAGATTCGTCACAATCCCCTCCAAAAAGAAAACGGGATTTATTCGAAGGTCACAAACGGCCTGAAAATAAATTACGTAACCAATTCCTTGACTTGATTTATAGTCCCGATGACTTTAATATATATATCTACCAATCGGATACTAAAAATTCTCCTTCCTTAAGGGAATGAAAAAAATTACGACCTAAAACTACACTTTAAAGGACGTAACATTTACAGAATTAGATTTCCCTACACCACGCCCATTTGGATATGAGGCGAGGGAAAAACCACCGAAGTGGTAAAAAACCTGCCTGCGTGGTTTACTAAACTACTTAAAAATCTACTTAAATATTATAAAACATATTCGGGCTTGCATCTTGCTTCTTTTGTTGAATATACAATGCTCAGGGTCAGCTATCCTCAAATGAGAATTTCTTTGTGTGAAAAAACAAACATCTATATTACATACAGTTTCCTTCATTTTTTACATAACATTTTCATATACATCAATTGAAGCATCTGGTTCCTTAACATTCCCATTCCATACATGCTGCGCTTGTTAGTATTAAATGTTAGCTCTACCTAATTAAGCCGCGTCTCAAGTCACCAGATGTGAGATAAAATATACAGATATATATATATATATACAATTTCAAACATTTTTTCAAAAAACAATGAAACAAACAACCAAAGGAATTGTCGCATCTTAGCGAAGTCATACACAGAAGTAAACAAATGCATTCTTACAAATGTTTTCTTCATTTTTATACAAAAAAATTAATACAAAAGCTGATTTTTCTCATCAAGAAAAAACACACTCAGTGTAGTGTCCACTTTTGCTTGGCTTCTTAAATTAAAAATCGGCCCGTGACTTGCTTCATTGCAATAATTCTTCCGACCACTTGTTCGAAAGGAGAAAAGAAAGGAACGATACAACCTGATATTTTTCTTTGTCTTTTATTCGCTCCTATCCACTGGATCTCCATCTAAGGCTTCCATACTGAGGCTCCTTCTCCTAATGTTGTTCTGTGGGATACTTTCAATTCCGATGTTCCTCCGCTCCTCTGGAAATCCTTCGGGCTGTCTTACTCGGCTGCGTAGGTAGTACGGAAGAGGTCTCACTGCTGTCGCCTGTTTAGACCGGACAGGCTCCTCTCCGCTGCCCTGTTGGTTCCGTTTTTCGTTGTCTTTGTCTCTCAGGCCTTATTGTATTGTTCACTTCCTTCGTGCCTGCTCCCTTCTGTAGGTGGCTTGTCTTGCCTGGAATCCCTTGGGTGAGAGGGACCTGCAATGGGCTGTGATCCCTGGGAGGGGTTATTAGGTCTTCTATATTTATGATTACGAGATGAAACCGAGGACAGAATTGCTCTTTTTATCCCTTTTTTTGGTTCAGGGGTTGGTCTTTTCTGGTTCCTATGTTCGGACCCCTGCAGAGAACGTTTTCTGCAAAATTTGGACCTCTTTAAATCCTTTCTGTCCCCTGATCCATTTGACTCTACTTTACGTTTCAATCTCGGATCATCCCATCCAGCATTACCCTTACTTGATTTATGACCATTACTCTCCACATTCGAGGTTTTCCTAGATCCTTTGAATTTTCCTGGTTGCGATCTACTTGACCTATCACTCGACCTCTGTCCTTCATATAGTGTCTGAAGATGACTGTCCGAACTAATCGTGTTGGATTGTCGTGTACGGTACACTCGCACCGGATCACTATTAACTGTTACGCTTTTACCCTTCTTCCAAATAATTAAATTGTTATTTCGAACCCCCAACACTCTATATGGCCCTTCAAACTAGGCATAAACTTTCCAACCACTCTCCTACCCGCAGCACGTATAAAATGAGTTTGTATTAACACCAAATCCTTTACTTTGATGCTAACTTCCCTCCTTTTCCGATTATAATATTTTTCCCAATTTTTGTGTTGTTTCCGCATATTCTTCCTTGCTTCATCGACTAATTTCTCAATGTTTCTTCCTACATATTCAGCACCCTCTGTGACATTTATTAATTAGCTAAAAGGTGTTATAATTTTTCTACCTAAGAATAACTCAGCCGGAGTTTTATTTGTTGTTTCGTTCACTGAAGTGCGCAGTGCGAAAGCGAATTGATGAAAAAATCGGTCCCAGTTTTCGAGATTTTCTTTTACAAAAGAGGCTATCATCTGGACTAAATTGCGATTAACTCATTCCGTTAAATTCGCCTGCGGCCTGTATGTTACCGTTTTCACATATTTTATGTCCAACCTGTGACTTAAGTGTTGAAATACCTCTGATATAAATTGGGGGCCGTTATCACTAATTAAAGAAATCGGAGCTCCGTAACGTGAAATATAATTCTCAAAAAAGGCGTTAGCTATGACCTGGGCCGAAGCTTTTCGTAAAGGAATAAGCTCACTCCAGTTAGTGAAATGATCAGTTATTACTAATAAAAATCTATATCTTTATGGGCGGGATGCGGGTTAAGGGCCTAATAGGTCTAACGTTACAATTTCACTGGTGTAATTAGATACTATCGGAATTAAACGACCAGCTGGTAGCGCGTTTTTGTAATTAAATTTTTGACACCGGTCACAGGTTGATACATATTCAAATATATATTTCCTCATATATGGAAAACAACATGTGTCACGTAATTTTAAATAGGTCTTCCTCTTTCCTAGAAGGCCTGCTAATGGCAGATCATGAAATTCTTTCATTATTGCTTCGCGAAGCGATCTTCGAATATACACTCTTAGTTCTCCAAGAGTTGTAGAATATTTCTCGCGTAAAAGAGTAGACCATCTATATGTTTAAAACCCTAGGACCAACCCTCGCATATAGTCGCATTGAGGGAACCGTCGTCTGGGTGTTGTAAATAACGATAGATATGTCCTAACTCAGGATCTTCCCTTTGCTCTCGAATGAGTTGTTCTCGTGAGTTTAAGGCTAGAGCTCGAAGAGCTGCGCACGAAATTTGTGATCCATCCAGATTGCCGACTGGATTCCAAGACAAAACGTCCGCGACAACGTTTTGGACCCCCGCTCGATGTTCCCATTCTATGTTGAACTCGGATAACTTGAGAAACGCTGCTTTAACAAAAAGAACATGCCCATGGATCTCACTGACATGGCTGATGAAGATGACAGTTTCTTGAATAAAATCGTGACAGGTGTTGAGACATGGGACTTTCTTAACAACCCTTCAGACAAAACGTTAGTCAAGTTACTAGAAAGCAAAAATATCGCCTAGGAAGGACGTTTGGATAAAAGCCGAAAATAAATGCGACGAAGCAGCCAAAGAACATCTCGAAAAATGGATCCCAGGAGTGTTTTGAACAATTATCTTTATAAGAAATAGAACCCAGTATTTTATCTACTACAGATGCCTCCTCTGCAGCAGCTCCATCCCCTTCTGAAGATCCCCTTGCTTTACCAAAGCCAAAAGTTATATCTGAGCACTGGAACAATTGTGTAGATGCAGGACAGTACTTCGAAGTCTAATAAGATTAAAGTGTTACTAAAAACTTTGTTTTCTCTTCTGTCCAAACAAAAATATTAAATTAAAGCGTGATAGATAAAGCAAAAGCTTGGGAGGAGAGTTCAATTTAAAATCAAGGAAAATAATGAAAATCTGAAGAATTAAATATCTTTTGAGTGTGAATTAGAACTTTCATACCATTGAATTCGCCCTTCGTCCCATTTAAGCATCTGTACAGAACACAATATTTACCTTACTTTCATTGGTAATTATAAAAACCAGAAATCATTTAAGGCCTCGCCTCCACTAAATTCTTACTTTCAAATAAATAAGAATTTCAAATGAATTCTTATTTTTTCAAAACATAATGAACAAAAGCAAAATTTTAAATTTGTGGCAAAATATAATATTTTTATTCCTTGTTCAGCAATGTCCTTAAAAATTTTAAGTGGAATATACAAATCTCGACGGGCTTACAAAACTAAAATTACGTTCGAAGCATGCTTGATTTTTTTTATTCGAACATTTTATATGTTTTTAAGCAAGAAAGTTGAACAATTGTAATCCATTCTCTGAATATTTATAAAGAATTCAAGAATGGAAACAAAGTTTTTTTTTTATCTATTTTATAAATGTATCAAGGAACTAACTATACTACTGGCCATTAAAATTGCTACACAAGGAAGAAATGCAGATAGCAAAATGATACTTAATGGACATATATATAACACTGGAAGTAACAAGTAATTAAATTTTCAAGAAATTTGGGTACATAGATACTGAGAAATCAGTACCCAGAACAACCACCTCTGGCAGTACTAACAGCACTTATACGGATGAGTACTGAGTTAACAGAGATTGGATGGCATGTCCAAGTACAGATACCCATGCAGCTTCAACAAGATGCCACAGCTCATCAACCGTAGTCACTGACGTATGTTGACGAGCCTGTTGCGCGGCAACCATGGACCAGACGTTTTGCATTGGTGAGAGAACTGGTGAACGTGCATCCGAACATTTTCCGTATTAAGGCTGTCTTCGGTAAAAGTACGAGAGCTTGAACTAAACTCAAAGCACATTTTCAGACAGAAAAATGCCTCAATTTCCATGGAAATTTCCAATATTATAACCCATAACTCTGTTAACAATATAGTGTTTTTAAAAACTTCAAAATATTCCATGAATACTTTCTTTTTCGTTTTAACACGTGAAGGCATCGCCCTTTTAACATTACGGTATAGGAGAAAAAACGCGAAACACATTTTATACCAGAAAAAATTATTCAACTCGGTTAAAATTGGGAAGTATGATAAAACATGCTGTTCTCTAAAGGATAGTGAAGCCAGAATATATCATAAACAATATTCATTTCTTTTATATCTGAAAAAATGTCCCAAAGTTGGGTCATATCTTTAACATTAACCGAAAACAGCCTTAAGGAAGGTCCGGCAACATGCGGACGTGCATTATCTTGATGAAGCACAGGATTTCGCTGGGCTCGGATAAAGAGTAGAGCTGCGGGTCGTACCACACCAGAAATGTAACCAACACTTTTCAAAGTGCCGTCAATGCGAATAAGAGGTAACCGAGACGTGTATCCAATAGCACCCCATATCATAACTCCAGGTAATGGACGACGGTAGTATGACGACGACAAATATATGACTCCAGTATGACGACGACAAATGCACCCTGCCAATGTGTGTTCACCACGGTGCCGTCAAACACAGGTGTGATCCTCTTGATGCTGAAAACAGAACCTGGATTCCTCTGAAAAGAGGACGTCTCACCATTCGTGCGCCCCGGTTCACCGTTGAGCACACCTTTAAAAACGCTCCTGTCTCTGATTCAGCGTCAACTGTACCCACAGCCATGGTCTCTGAGCTGAGAGTCCATGCTGCTGCAAACGTCATCGATATGTTTCTGCAAGCACCTTGTAGTCTTGTCATCCATTCCAGATTCTGCTGACAGTTATTAAATCTCGACCGACGCGAGCAGCAATAGTGTGATACAAAAAACATCAATCCCGTAATGCTACAATTTGACCTTTATCAAAGCGAGAATCGTGTTGGTACGCATTTCTGCTTCTTACACGAAGAATCACAAAAACTTTTCACCAGGCAAACAACGTTCAAATGCAATTTGTGTATGAGAAACCGACTGAAAAATTTCCTGATTTAACCTTTTATCTACCATATCATGATTTACTGCAAATTTTTTCATGTAATATTTTGGAAGTTAGCTTCTTATGGCACGGTAGGGGAAAATGTTCGTTACACATTACCAGTTTCGGTTACGCGATGAACGTAAAGTAGGGATGAATGAAGTTCCGACTTTTCCCCACGTTTTTAAAAAAGCCATCCAATTCTTACTATCTCAGACAAAAAAAATTACAGAATAGAAAAGATCATTTTTTCCGACACGTTTTACAGTTTTTTTTTTTTTTTTTTTTTTTTTTACAAAATAATATATATTTTGCGATTTTTTTTTCTAAAATGAATTAAAATTCATACGTTTTTATGAAAATGATTTCTAAATCATTCCCTTTCAATTTTCTTTCGCATTAATGAATTGATATTCTACCCTAAAAAAGTTCATGCTTTTCTCTTTTCGAATCAGTCACTAAACAAATTGCCCATAACTTTTTTTTTACTATTTTTCAAAAATATTAAAAATTTTAATTAAACATTTAATAACTTCGTCTTTTATACAAATAATCTCACGAAATAGTATTATCCGTAATCTGTACAAAGATTGAAAACATGGATTAAAAATTACGGCTTTTAAAAAAAAAATTTGTGTTCTTCGTCTATTAGCGATTTTACGAGAATATTTTACTGAAATATTATTCTTACATTTTTTTTGTTTAAAAGTTACCGTTGTTTGCAATCGATGTGTGAAATTGTAAGCCATTAACTTAAAAATTAAGCTTTCAAAAAATAAAAAAATTAATGAAAAGCTCGATTTTACGAAAAGTTAAGGGTTTGGCGACGAAAACCAGTTTCGTGCCAAATTGTTGTTGTTGTTTCTAATGCCACCTGTCTGACATAGTCAGATCGAGGCCCACGAAAAACAAGGGGCTAGAAGTACGCTTGTCGTTGGCCTTGGCTACCATACAGGTGACAGTACAAATAAGCTCGGTGAAATTCCCCGAAGGGACGATAGATGGCGACACCCCCTATGTCCACCTCCACAATTTAGGCATGGAACTGAAGGAGAGGAAAATATTCTCCAGTCCTCTGTACTCGTGACTCAGCTCACAAGACTTTCGGACCCACGCATTAAACGAGCGCCTACTCCGTGTGTACTGTGAGGGTATTTGGTGGCATCGGGCATCGAACCCAGGCCTTCCGGTCGGCAGTCCGATGCTCTAACCACTAAGCTACCCGCAGCCCTGCCAAATTGGCAATCAACATCTGCTTCATCACGTCCACTTGACATTTTCTCAGGTGTGTACATTAGAAAATTTGGAGACTATAACAAATGAAAATCACCGAATTTGGAGAAGAAGAAAAAATGCGAATGAAAAATTTATTTTTGTTTCAATATTGGTATCTACTTAGTAACATTACATAAATTAGAACCTATTGCAAAAAAAGAGACGATTAAATGCCCAATGAAGATTTGTATCACCTAACGTGAAACACAGAAAGGACTTTTGCTTCATGTTATTTTGCATCTTTTATCATCAGATCGAACTCCATTTCAAATATTTTTTACCGGCCCTACCGGATGCGGTAAAACGTTCGTCATTAATTTCGAAATTTTTTTAAATATATTAATTAGTTTTTTCAAAGACAAACTGTTAGTTCACCGAACATTAATATTATGAATTTATTGAAAATTGTTATTTTTTGTTATATCTACTTTCCATTTGGATGTTTTAAGAATATCTCCAAAATGTCATACACAATTGCATTTAAGAAGCATAGAGAACATGTATACAGTCAATTTACATAATTTTAAAAATATAAATTTCAGAAAACAGAAATTTTTATAAAAAAATCTTACCTTATCAAAAAAAATATAGCCTACAATTTATTATGCACGGTAATGAAGGATAAGATTCTTGGTTTCCTTTCAATTTCCATTGATTTAATGGATGGTATGAAATGTCGTTTACTATTGTTTAGATGAAAAGCTTATGCAATATTTTCACAACTGTTCAGTATCTAGACTGGTTGCAATCAGTGCATCCTTTCTGCCATGTATCTCATTTTTAAGCTATTTTCAAAAAGCACGTTTTTATGTATTATGTAGAAGCCTCACCAACAAGTTATTAAGTATTTACAAGTATAGAAATTTCACTATTGGTTTCTAACTACACTTCGACCAGGTACTAAATTTCAAATTAAAAGTAAATATTTCCATCATTTTCACAAACTTGGCTCCAAAAGTACGTAAATAAACTAACAGTTTAACTTGTAATTAAGTTTCATTTAATTTACAGTTAATTGTGTAGGATTAAATGAAATTTTGTGGAGGTTTTGCAAGTTCTCAGATTTAAAAAGTAAATATTTACACTTAATCTGTCAAAATGGGCATGGCCCGTGGCGGCTGATTATTTTTTTTAAAAATCATTTTAAAATACTTCTAATTCATATAATGGCTTGTATTTTACATCACTGGAAAGGTAGTAATTTGGAGATTTTTGAAATATCAAAAACTCAAAATTGATTTTCAAAAAGTTTTTACCCCACTGACTGCTCTTAATTACTGATGCGACGCTATAGTAATAAATTATTAGTTTAAGTAACCCAGGTTTGGTATTCGTAAATCGCATCATGGCCAATGTTAATAAATAAAAATTATCTCCATTAATTAATTGTTAATAACTACAAACTCGATTAAATACTCATTTCGTTTAAGATACAGTTAAATTTATTGATGCATAAGTAAAAAAATAAGGTTTACAAAAAGTAATGGAAGAAAACTTAGCTTTGAAGGGAGGAGTCCATGGTCAGCTTGGGCAGTCCCGGGTTCGGTCGCGAGATCCTTCAACTGGTTACGTCTTTGCTGCAATTTTTAGAAGAAAGCCGCGCCAAAAATTCGGGTGCGTTCCATTTTATTCTCAACCCCATCACATCAAATTCCTGGAGCCGGACTATTTACTGTCCTTTGAATTGCTCAACTTATTGGATAATCTCCATTGCGCAATGCTACAAGTCTTGAAATTTATGCATTCACTGAACTCAAAAAAGGGCTGAAATCCCTTGACACTTCCCACCGAAGGAATTTCACCGCATCCGGTCAAGGAGGGACTCGTATATAAATTGCTAGAAAGCAAGGGAATATTTCCAGACTCCCATCACTCCTCCCCTCTCTCAAATACGCAGCACACAAAAAAAACTGTTACAATGAAAACCACAAAAGAGAACACAAAAAATTATAGATAAATAATGAGAGAAAAAAAACAATAATATCAAATAGTAAAAATCCTTGTGAAGTCCATGCTACGGATGAACGCTGAGGCGTATCACTATTACATCAAACGCAGAAAGTAGCGATGATAGATCCAACGAGAGTCCTTGCGACAACATTTAACACAATAAATTTCGATGATGGAGCCGACAAGAGTCTTTGTGACCAGTAAGATAAGTCCATGCTACTGATGAACGCTGAGGCGTATTCCTTGCGGATTTACTGAAATGGCCATCATCATCCGTCCTTGCTTAATTTCTCATTAACCCTATTAGAGAAAAAGAAATGGTCTCCAAGGGGAAACCATATTAGTACTTGAACAAAATTTTAAGAAAAAACTAAGTACAGAGAAAAAGAATTTATGTAGACATATGAGAAACTCAACCCCAAAATTGCAAAACACCGTAGACTCCAAGCGCCAACCATGTCCTCCTCATAATTTGTAGCAGAAATATATATAATTTAAAACAGTAAAGAAAAATTAATAAAATATAAAAAAATTAAGCATAAGATTTCAAACTTAAGTCTTAATTTCCTAAATGTTGCGAGAGAAAAAAAAATTAACAAATAGCATGTAGAATCAATTCATCTTTCCTACAAAAACAAGAAATAAAAATTGAGATGAGATTCGGGCCACCGCACAATTCACAAGGACTATGTATGTATAAAAAAACAAATAGAAAAAATTGGATAAACTTAATGAAGCGTATTACACTAAATTCAAAACAAATCAAAATAGTTCATGCTAAGTTCAAACCATATGTATATCATCATAGCTTTGACGCTTACAAAATAACCACAAATACAGACATTAAAAACTGTGATAAAAGAAATGGTTACAAGTGAAACAGACATAACCAATAAGAATTTGACTAAGATTTGGGTTGAAGCAAAAAAAAAAAAAGTAAAAACTTAAAAAACGGAACCATGTTAGCCCTAAGAAAATTAACACAACATTTAACCATCTAAAATCGAAATTATGACATGAATAATATGATGTGCATGTATAAAAAATGTAACATTTGACAATGCTTAATAGCCTAAGAAATTGTAATAATTCGCTAAGAGCATTGATTACAATGTAAGACAAATATTGCTAGTTAAATTTAGAATTGCAAACGATGAGTGTGTATGTGATCAAGATGCACCCCCAATGTTAACAAAGGCGGAAAAATTGCACACCCCATTTCTTGCGAAATAACGATCGCCCGCAACCGTCAATACAAGAAAAAGAATATACAACCGAAAAACAATGCAAATATAAATTTAGAGAATTGAACTATTTAATTAATAAATAAAAAAAATTGAGAAAAAAAATTGAGAGAAAAAAATTCTATATTCAATACATGTGGATTTCCATATTAAGAAATGCATTCCAGAAATCCCAAATGTAGTTGTAGATGTAAGAAAAAATTGTAAACATAAAACAGTTAATTCAACCTATAACAAGCGTGCCAACACATTTGGAGTAAAGTAAAATCAACCAAAAAAATGTAACTGCTTCACATAATTCAGCAACACAATTCCCTCATAGAAAAAAAATCACTTAACTAATCAACATAACTTCTGAACGTTCCAAGTAAATCAACGTAATGATTCAAAGTAATTCACAAACTCATCAAAATAATTCTCAATACCTCTAAAAATACATCCACAATTTTCCACAACACCATTAACTCAAAATCATCTATATCCTTCAAATTATTTACTCAAAATTCTCAGTACCTTTCAAATAATTCCTCAAATATTCCGCATGACTATTAGCTCAAAATCATCTATATATATCCTTCAATTTACCTCCTCAAATATTTCACAAAATCATTAACTCAAAAAACTTCTCCAGATATTCCACAATACCAATAAATCTATGTAACTTTCAAATTACTTCCTCAATTTTCCACAGTACCTGTTAACTCAAAATCATCTGCACCTTTCAACTTATCTATATCCGCAAATCATAACCATGAGCTTAGAGACACTCGACTCTAGAAAAAAAAGTTACATAAACGATATATATGGAAAAAAAAAATATTGTATAGCTGAACAATACCCAGATTAACCCTTGCTGCCACACAGACCAAGTACGAGAAAAAATATAGAAATGGCACCGTATGTCAAAAAAAAATTGTATGCAATACATCATATCCACAGCACGACGAGGACAACCACTCCACGACAATTGGATAACGTCGAACTGAACAAAGTGTGATCAACTAGAAAAACTCATAAACAGCGATAAAATCTTTAACAAACGAGTAATTGATGTCCAGTTAAATGTGAAGCACAACCACCACCAAAGGGCATTGCGCAGGAGCAAGATAAGTACCCACATGGAGAGAAAAAATGATTCCCCCTTCTTAAGAACTATGCATAACCCGTCTTCTGCATGAGATTGGATGACTCAAGAGGTAGATCCTTCCCGCACAATCCTGCTCAACATCTGTCCACCAAAGAGGAGGAGATTCCGTCAACCACGCATCATCGATGTCAAGGATGATACAGTAAGACAAAAAAAAAAGAACTGCAATGGATGACATGGAGATTTTTCATAGATGAATGATGACCCTCACTGTATCTGACAACAAAATAAATGACGTAACAATAAGCTAGAGAGCACCACGGCGCAAGATACTGGACAACACAAAAATAATCGACCAACTCCCAGACGTTCCACAATCCACTCAACTTAAAAAAATTACAAAAGGAATTCCAATTCATCAAAACAATAATCCATACCCCTCGAAGAACAACCCTAATCTAATAACCAACCAAGAGACAAGAAAATATCAAACATAACCAGTATGCTACACTATCTAAACAATATCCATACCTGAGCACTAACCATTTACCTCCACACAGCAAACGAAATCTGATAACCAACCGAGGAAAAATTCAAATTAACCTCCATGCGTCACTATCTGAACAATATCCATAACTCAGAACTGACCTAAATACACAAAAACAGAATAACCAATATAATAATTTCATCATCTGACCACACACCTATTTCCAAATTACGAGAGATCTAAAACTACGATTAAAATCCAAAACCACAAAATTAAAAGAAGAGTCGAATAATATCAGTACTCAACTCAATAATCTGACTAAACGCTGTTACGTAGAAAAAATTTAATCTAAACTGATCGGCCTAATTCAAATAACCTAAATCAAACATTCAATACATATTCCAAAATAGTGCTCAAAACGAGACAAAATTATATTGACTGTATAATCCCTTCTCTAAACAATAATTCAACTGAAATAACCGAAAAAAATTCTAAAGCGAAAACACAAACAAATAAATTGAGATGAAACACCTAACCGACAGATCCAACAAGTTTAGATATAAAATAGCAATTAAACGAAAAACACAAAACTAACATCAGTAGAATGGATTAAAACATCGAGATAATTTTCAAGGGGGAAAAAAGTTATACCATCTAAATCAACAAACATCCATACAAGCACAAGTTTCAATGATATCGTTATTCAGTAAATAAACAGCCACAAAAAAAATAATAATACACTATCATCAACGTATCATCCACCAATAATGCATCCCACAAAACACTTTCATTACTTACCGATTTTGTAATCATAATGATACGACTTTGTCGTCCTCACACTTAGATTAATGCGCAATGCCTCTAGGTCTTTCAAATTCTCCAAAACCTTGTGAAAAATTTGCTCTAAAGAAGGTAAGAGTTTCTCAACATATTCGTACTTA
The DNA here is from genome assembly GCA_019973935.1 of Trichonephila clavipes. Classification (NCBI taxonomy): domain Eukaryota; kingdom Metazoa; phylum Arthropoda; class Arachnida; order Araneae; family Nephilidae; genus Trichonephila; species Trichonephila clavipes. The sequence goes on from BMAU01020754.1 coordinate 57,597, forward strand.
TTTTGTGGTGTGTCGGAGTTTTTCTGGTAAGTGTAAGACAATCGAATGTCGCTGTCGTGTTCCAAGAAGAAAGGCGACGCGTACGTAGCCTCATGAAACGCAGAGTTTAATGCTAACATAGTGTGTGTGAGTTGTTCATCTCAATCGTTTGTATCATGCGTAATTGATGCAAGGATATTGACAAGTGATTGATTTGGTTTCCTTACTCTCCCACTGACATGAGCTGAATAATTTGAAATATGTTTTTTTAATGCCCATAACCTTGCAAAATTCCAAGAATTCAGAACCTTTAAAATACGTGGCATTATCAACAACTAATTTGTGGGGGCAGCCCCTGTGTACAATGTAATTATCAAAGAAAGCCTTAGAAATCGTGCTGGACATGATACCAGGAAGTGAAACCATATGAATGTACTTTGTAAAAGCATCAATCATAGAAAAAACATAACTGTTATCTTTAGGCGTGGTCTTTAAAGAACCGAAAATATCAATGTTACAAGTTTCTCCCGGTTCTTGTGGTGCTGGTGGTATTTTGAAAGCATTTTTTCGAGATAAACATGTGATGCAGGAACGAACAAAATTTTTAGTATCCTTGTACATATTATGACATATTATGCAAAAGAAAGCAAGGGACAATTTCTAGCCACCCATCAATACACGCACAGATGCAGGAAGTTTATTAGTCGCTATGCAATCGCAATCGGTTTTATGTTACTTAGGCTTCTAGCAACCAGTACTGTGCGAAGTCAATGATGCTCAAAATTATTTGCAAACAGAGGGGCTAAATATCTATCAGTGTGCTAAGAAGACGTGCTTTACAGACCGTATTAGAAGCAAAACGAGAGGAATTCGTGGATGAAGGTTTAATATATGCCACAAGTTTATGTGAAGAGCTTGAAATTTCTTTTGGGCCCCCAATACGAATCATGAGGAAGCATACATTTGGCGACGGAAGTAAAGATGTTCAGTTATCATACGAAGATGACTTGAGGTGAACAATGTTTTCTTCTATAAACAGAGCAACTGCTGAAATTAAAGAAAGATTCCAACAGTTGCAAATCTAGAGCAAAAAATATGCTTTTTTAAGGCCTGAAGTGATATTGAGCATGGCCGATTTTAACTTAGATAAAGCTTTTCAAGACATTAATAAAAAAGAATTCCTACTTGAGCGCGTATGTCTACCAGCTTTCGTAGCTCCAACAGACTCGGGCTGTAAAAAGAGAACTCATTAGGTCCTGCTCTTTGGGTTTATTAAAATACATTATTGAGTCTAAACATGAAGATGGCTTACCAAATATTATCATAATGGTGAGAATTTTTTAACATCTGCCATCAGTAATGTCAGCTGCGAGAGAAGCTTCTCTATAAGCTAAAATTAATCAAAAATTATCTCAAATCGATTATGTTCCCGTTAAGGCTAACAAATTTAGCTATTCTGACAATGGAACATGACATACATATTGATATTGACAATTGTATAAAAGATTTTGCTATGAAAAAAAAACACGAAAAGTGCAGTTTTAACCAATAAAAAATTTTAAAGCTGCTTTTTTTACTTTTACTAATTTTCTTGACTTATAATTAAAATATAGAGGTGACAAACTTCAGGTCGGCCTCTAACTTCAGGCGGCGAAAGCCCACGATACACCATTGTGATCATAATATTAAATACAGATAAGAGATAAAATAGCTAGATATCAACAGTGCATGAGAAGGAATTTTAAGTTCTCACTCAGGGGTTCCAAAACTTATTTTGCCCATGGATTTATTTTATGCCAAAGAATTAGTCATGCATCCCAAGTGAAATAACTCTTTTTCAATGGATAATAGGAAAAACATAAATTTAACTTTGAAGTCTTGAATGTAAATGCTGACGTAGAAATGAAGTATTAAAAAACATTGTGATATCTAAAGTAGTATTTTTGTCGATAATAACTTTTTTGCAGTAAAGTATATAAACACATTTTTTCAATATAAGATAGTTATCTTCCTACAATATAAAAAAATAATAATAATTCTGTTAATTCATCAAAAATTTGAGGTATTTACTTCACATATCGGGATGATACTCAAAACAAAACTTTTTTTAAAAATAATATTGCCCGCCTCTGACCTTTCGGCTGTAAGTCAGCAAAAATAAGCAGAAGCAAAATTGTTGATTAAACGTGCGAATCTTTTATACTTCAATATTTTACTCAAACTGTTGCATGTAATGGAAAGATTCTATATAATCTTATTTATACCCTCACAGAAAGCCAGGGCTGTTCTTAACTTCCCCGGCGCCCTAGGTGCATCAACAGTTACACCCATCCTCCTATTTCCAAAGCATCTCCTTCCTCCTTCAGTTTTTAATTTTCCTTTTTTGTTTTGGGAAGGATTTTCTTTCAACTCGTTTCCCTTTCTTTGTTTTTGCTGTTTTGATATTCTTTCCACTTATGCCCACCGTGTTATGGACTGAGAGTCGTAAGGAAAGGTTTGGTTTGGCCACTCTTGTTCATTTCTACTTGACAGCATCATGGACCCCCCCCCCTCTCTCTTTTGTAAATTAGTACAGTAAATCAATGAAATCATTTGCAATTACTGTATAGAGTACTCATTATTGTATGTGAACTGTTTTCAACTTGTTAATTATAATCTTTTTCATCCCTTACTGTTTTACTGTCTTTTACTTTTCGACATTCTTATTCTTTGTTGAGTCACTGTCATTGAACTTCTACAACGAAGTTTTTATTCGAAAAACGAATGATTTTTTTTCAAGAAAATCATTAATAACATCATTGTAATCAATTTGCATTGAAATATCATTTTGAATGCATAGCAACATCAAATTCTTAAGCTTTTCTTTTTCCATAGTAGATCTCATTTCAGGCCTTACTCTTTTGAAGGCCGAAATGTTTCTCTCAGATTCGCTTGGCTGTGGTACGTTATATGTTATTTTAGGGGAGTCTTCAATAACCGGGGTTTTTCGACCCTTTCAAAATGCGCCAAAATGCCAAACAGAGCGAGTTTAATTCAAATGTGGCTGTCGTCTATTAGATCGTTTACTTCTGGCTATGTCACAGATTTAGAGCAACACGTAATTTTGAGTTAGAAATATGTGGTGGAGTGTGGTTCTTCCGCAACATAATATAGTCCGAAATATAATTACATTTTTTTAAAGAGAATGCATAAAAAAAGGAATTTTTAATGTCTGTTTTGGGCTTATTTTGAATGCTAACGAATTTCAAACAGTCTTAGAATAATACTTTTAGTGTAAATTAAGAGATTAAAATAGAAGAAATTTGTATAGTTGTGGGAAATTTCCATATGAACATTCCTTAGAGGGCGCGAATTAACGAGGGAGATGGGAATGCAGCGAGCGGACTCTAGACGCGGAGGTCGATGATCCGGGGCCGAGAAAAGAAGCGACGAAAACAGTGGCCGAGTAGGGACCCACCACCCGTTGTTCACAAGAGAGACGCGTAGGTCCCTCTCAACACTATCGTGAAGATTAAGTGTCATCAATTGAACTAGAATTGTCGTTAAGAGACAGAGGTGTTTAATCGAATTGTAAATACTTTATTATATGTGTTAAACGTCTGTCGTAGTGAGTAGAACTGTATCTATTGTCCAACATTAAACGTTAGTTTAGAAAAAACGAGTGTAATCATTGAATACCCCTAGAACTGTGCCATAATCCCACATATATGTACAAACGCTCGTAGAACAGAGCCTTTACATTTCTTCTTTTTATAAGTAAAATTTCCAATTTTCTTTGAAACAGTTGATATTTTTTTTTAATTTAAGAATTCTTGTTACTTAAATATGAAATCAAAAATTATAGAAATTTGAGAAAAAAATAGTATTGAATAAGAAAAAGTTTAATTTTTTAAAAAAAATTTCTATTCTCTTCTTTATTTATTACATACTGTATATTTTATATATATTTTTATATATTATTATTTTATATAATATTTTTACAATAAAACTATTTTTGATAAATTTATATAATAATTTTTAAGGTAAAAATCAATATTTGATTTGTACAAATATGCAAATAAATAATACCAATATATATATATATATATATATATATATATATATATATATATATATATATATTTACTGAAAATTTTTTTAGTGAAAAAGTTTATAAACTTTTCATCGTTTTTTTTTTAATTTGGGGGCTTTTTTGTGAAATGTTAATATAATTTTTTACCTTCTTAGTTGTTTTTTCTTCAACAATTCACTTGAATTGAATTATACATGGATTATCCATTTTTATAAGTAGGTTTTGATAATTTTGAAGACATGTTTTATAAGATAAAAGGAATATTTTTTTATCACTGGCACTCAATTTTTCCTAAATAGTTTTTTTCCCCCTTTAATATCAAAGAATGTCAAATTTTTAGAGGAGACACTTGATCATCTAATTTATTATTGAAATCCTAAAATTAACTAATTTCTTGAATAATTTTATTTACATTTTTCAGACTTGTTTCAAATTAAAAATATGTTGGTCAATATTTAATGATTGGAAATGTTATCTCTGTAAATTGTTTTAAAAGGATGACGATAAAAGAAGATGGTATATCATTCTTCTAACTGCCACATCACACCACATTCACTGTAGGGAGAAAAGAATCAAATTAAAATATTATAATCCTTTTCATTGCATTTTTAAAAATTTATTTCTTTAAATACTAACGTAGTTTTAATGTTATTCTTAAAAATCCAGCTATCTTTTTAATTGAAAGTTTGGAAATATTTCTAAAAAATTCTATGGCTCTCTCTCTGTCTTTCTTTTTCATTCTCAAAAACTATCACAAAAAGTACAATTAATGTGCTATATAATTTATAAAATTTTCGTATTAAAATTAATACAATTTTACTCTTTTTTTAATTATTTAAATTTAAAAAAATAGTTTATTTCATCAATAGTTTATTTTTAATAAATACTTGATGATTCGAAATTTTATTTCTGTAAATTGTTTTAGATGGAAGACGAGATAACTAAGGTAGTATATCATTCTTCTAACTGCCACACCACATCACATTCACTATAGAGAGAAAAGAGTCAAATTCAAATGTTATAATCCTTTGCTTTCAGTTTTCAAAATTTATTTTCACAAATACAAAAGCAGTTTTAATGTTATTCTTAAAAATGCAAATATCTTTCCAATTGAAATTTTAGGAATACTTCGAAAAATTTATATGGCTTTCTTTTTTCAAAAACTACCCCTAAAAATACACATTAGTGAGCTATATAATTTCTAAAATGTTATTATTAAAATTAATACAACTGAAATTATTTTTAATTATTTTAATATAATTAAAAAATAGTTTATTTTTTATCATTATTCGAATTATTCGAATTGTTATCTTTGTAAATTGTTTTAGAGGGAAGAGAGAGAGAGAGAGATGAGATAACGAAGTTGGTACATCATTCATCTAACTGCCTCACCATATTCATTATAGGGAGAAAAGAGTCAAATTCAAATATAATCCTTTGCATTCCATTTTTCAAAATTTCATTTCAAAAAATAATTCCTAAATTTTTTATGTATGAGTAATTCCTGCTTCGCAATGAGGAAAATTCGCTATCAGAAATTGCTGTAAAAAAGAAGGAAAAATTTTTACTATCACTTTTTTTTGGGGGGGGGACAATAATTAACAAGAAAAGGGGAAAAAATGTTATTCAATTTCATTGTTTTAATACTTATCAATGAAAAAAAAATTTAAAATATGTTAATTAAGATGGACATCTTAATTTTATGATTTCGGACAAAACGTTTATTTTAATCTAGATAGTAAATAATATTTTAATGAAATGGGGTTCCCCCCCCCATTACCCCCATGGTTGGGGGGGTAGTGAGAAAAAATTAGAATAAACGAATAAATAGCACAGTTTCAATCATAAAAGAGACATTTTATAATTAGAAAAGCAAAAAACAAGAGCATTTACTCAGAAAATATACTCTAATAAAAAAGTAATAAATCACAAATCTCGCGAAGCAAAAAGTACACAAATCAGTCCTTCTACTAAGACTACTTAATAATTAACTATAAAATAATTTTCTGGCATTTTGAGAAGCAAATTTCTAAAAAATTTGGGGAAATCAATCTTTCAGAGATTTCGGGTTCAATAGAGAATGTGTCCATATCTGAAAGCTTTTCTTGAGTAATATTCCAAAAAGCTCTTTAAAATATATATACCTTACCATCAGTAGTGCTCGCACATCTAATAACAACTTTATTTGTTCTTTGTGCCTAATATCTGGTGCAGAGTCAAGAATTATAGCGTAATTTTTGCTTTTTTGACAATGCGTGTTATCTCATTACGAAAAGATTCGGCTAAAATAGTAAGTATTTCATATTGAAAATGCTGCCCTAAGTAGTGTGAAATACGTGTTCAGTTATTTTTGCATTTACTAACATTATTAAGGTGTTCTGAAATAACTGGATCAAATTTGGCCAATATCTAAACTGCCTTTAAATATTACCATTATCTCATCTTCGTGCTAGTTCCTGTGAATACCAAATTTGATGAAGATTGATTTGATGATGAGATGATATCAAATTTGAAGATGATGATGATTCAGAAAAAGGATTCATAATTGATGATCCAGAAAAAAAAATCACAATTTACGATAAACAAGTCAAATGAACCGTATGAAGAATAAATAGTAATGAAGGATATATGCATATTTCGTTCTGGAAGTGGAAGCTGTCTTATGAAAAAGAATTTAGAATCAATTAATATTATTTCGATTTAATCAAAAGATATGAAATTTTACAAACCATGTACTATGGATACGTATATACAAAATAATTTCATTAATGTTAGATTTGTAAGTTCATTTAATAGTAAAATGATTGTCTTACCTTTTTCCCTGGAAAGCTAAGTTTAAAATAAACTCACCAACATTAATTCTGAAAATAAGAAACAATCGATGACTCCTTTTGGGGATTTTCTTGAGATTTATTCGACTTGAATTCACACCACAAAAATTAACCATCTTTTACGATTTCAGAACAAACTTAATAACAAAATGGCGTTACAGAAATACACAAAGGAAAAGATACATATTTTTAAAGTATTTGTCGTGGCTCCCTCTGTTGACGATAGTTGTAAACATACCCCCCGCCTGGACTATCAGTTCAGTCTTCCGTTGGCAGTAGGCGACACTTGGTAATAGGACGCCTGAATTGTCCTCGTTGGGTCTTGACATCCACGACTCGAACAGCACCATCATCTCCTGGAAATACTTGAACAACTCTGCCTAGGCTCCATTGCAGAGGTGGGAGATTGTCCTCCTTCACAAGGACCATGTCGTTGACTTTCAGGTTTCGTCTTGGTTTATTCCACTTGGTTATTTGTTGTAATTGATTTAGGTACTCCAGGTGCCATCTGTTCCAGAACTGACTTCTGAGATGTTGAATTAAATTGTATCGCTTCTTTAAGCACGCTGGTTGTGAAGGGACCTCTTCTGGAAAAGAAGCCATTGCAGCACCAATCAAGAAATGTCCTGGTGTAAGAGGTTGCAGGTCTTGAGGATCATTAGACAGAGGAGTTAGAGGCCTTGAGTTTAAGCATGCTTCAATCTGCGTTACCAATGTCACAAGCTCTTCAAAGTTCAGAACAGCTGATTTCATTGTTTTAATTAGAAGCTGCTAGGTCGACTTGATGCCAGTTTCCCAGAGTCCGCCGACGTGACCTGCCTTGGGAGGTATGAAGTGACATGTAATAGATTCTTGAGTTACAAAGTTCTGCACTTCAACAGATTTTATTAGCTTTAACTGTTTCTTCAAATATGAAGAGGCTACTTGGAAGTTAGCAGCATTGTAGGAACTCATGTTGTTTGGTTTTCCTCGTCTGGATATGAAGCACCGTAATGCTGCCAAAAAGGCATCTGGTGAGAGGTCCGAAACAACCTCAAGGAGCCCAGCCTTTGTTGTCATGCAAATGAAGAGTGCTAGGTAGGATTTTAATTTTACTTTGCTTCGAAAAACGTTGAGTTTGGTGATGAATGGTCCTCCAAAGTCGATGCCAACGTTTAAACATGCTCTGCCAGCACTGAACCTATTTGCAGGAAAATTCCCCATGAGCTGCTCACCCGAATTAACTTTGAAGCGAAAGCAGGTTTGGCACTTGGATAAAAGTCTTCCGACTATTCCTCTGCCAGAAGGAATCCAGAATTTCTGTCCGAAGGAATAATAAGGAAAGTTGAGGTCCACTGTGCAAATTGATATGATGAAAATACTGAATGACCAGATTAGTGAGGTGATAGCTCTTAGAAAGGAGAATTGGGTGTTTTTGAATTGGACTCAGGCTCGAATTTTTTAATCTTCCTCCAACTTTGATTATTCCATCGGTGTCCAGAAAAATACCTAGAGGAAGAAGCTTGCTGATGTTGGGAAGAGGATGTTTCTTCTTTAAGAGTTGAATTTCGTAATTAAACTGTGATTCTTGTACAGTTTGAATAACAGTCTTGGTAGCATCATCTACCTCTTTTGATGTTAGCACACCAGTAACTGTAGATGATCTGCAATTTTCGATGAATCTTTTACACCACGCTATGACTCGAATTTAGCGTGAGAATGATGAATACTTAGCTATGATTTCCAATAAATAGCTGCCTTGACTTGATGTTGAGACATTAGTAAGAACGGTGGATGATTTCTCCTCACATTTTACGTCTTCTTCACAGGAAGTCGACAAATCAATTGATGGAAAGTGTAAAGAATCCTGACTTAGCCTCTGTGGCCCAAACCACCTCAGTTTATGAACTTTTAGCTTGGAAGCAGCTGCAATACCTCGTGAAGCACAATCGGCAGGATTTTCTTGACTCTTCACATGATGCCAGGATGCTTCAGAAGTCATTTTTGGAATTCTTAAGATACGATTGGCAACAAAGATTTTCCATATGCTGGGAGATGATTTTAACCAATACAAAACAATTTGGGAGTCTGAGAAAAAAGAAATGACTTATCGATTTGAATTACTTTTCTCAGAGATTCTAACACAATAACGTAGAGTTCAGAAAGAATCAAAGCTACCAAAAGTTCGAGTCTGGGCTGGGCAAGGTTATCTATTTTATAGGAGATACTCTTGTCTTAGATGTTATCATTGAAACATGGACTTTTCCGGTAACCAGCTCAGTTCTTAAGTAGAAAACAGCAGCGTATGCACGCTGGGAGGCATCACAAAAACCTATAAGAACTCGCTTTGCTGTAGCATCTTCTGAAAGGTATCTGGGAATCTGAATCTCTGCTAGGTGCTTCATTTGATTCTTGAATTGCGTCCATGACTCGGAAATGCAGTCTGTGACAGGATCATCCCAAGAGATGTTTTGTTTTCAGATATCTTGCATCAGAATCTTAAACTGAATTGTCGTTTGTGACAGGAACCCCAAAGGATCATAAATCTTGGCGATGTTGGATAAGAGTTGCCGTTTGGTTGGCCTAACTTCATTTGGTGGACTTATGTTAATTCTGAATGTGTCTTCCTTGGAATTCTATATGATTCCCAAGATTTTCATCAAATGATCCTCTTCTATGTGCAGAGATCCCGAAGAACTTCGTAATTCTGGTGGTAATGATTCCAGCACAGATGATTCATTGGACGCCCATTTTCGAATCAGGAAATCTTCTTTCTTCATGAGTTCGATTACTTGACTTACTAATTTCTTGGCGTCTTCTTTCGAATTTGTTCCTGTTATAAGATCATCTACATAGAAGTCCTCTAGAGCAACTTTAGATGCCTCTGGAAACTTCTTGGATTCTTCTTCAGCTAGCTGCTGAATTGTTCTAATGGACAAATATGGAGCACAAGCTGTCCCATATGTTACAGTGAGTAATCGATACTCTTTTAACGGTTCTTCAGGTATCTCCCTCCAGAATATTCGTTGAAATTCTACATCATCTTCATTAACTAGAATTTGCCTAAACATCTTTTCTATATCGCTTGTTAAAGCGCAATCCTGTGACATCTGAATTTTAATAGAATATTAAATAGTTCATTTTGTAACTTGGAGCCTATATGAAGAATGTCATTTAAGGATAAGTTCGAATCAGTTTTGGCAGAAGCATCAAAGACTACCCGTAACTTTGTAGTCTTGCTCTGTTCCCTAACAACTCCAAAATGGGGTAAATAAAAACACTTAGAAGATGGTTTCGAAAGTTCTTAATTCGGGACAAATTGCATATGGCCTATATGTTCATAATCTTGCATGAATTTTACATATTTATCTCTTAACTCTGGATTGTCCTGAAGGCGCTTCTCCAACGAGAAGAATCGTCTCTTGGCTTGGGCTTCAGAATTACCCAATGCATTGTCGTTTATGAAAGGAAGACTTACAACATATCTACCATAACGATTTCTTCTTGTGTGGCCGAGGTAGAATTTTTCGACTTTTTGATCTTCTTCTCAGAGGTTACTCTAGCATCTGGAATTGACTCAACTTCCCAGAATTCGGCTATTTGATTTTGTAAGTCGAGCAGTTTATGAAAATTGATTAAAGACATGACCTTCTTTTGACTCTGACAGGCTGTGGAAACTTTTCCAGAAAGCAACCAGCCTAACTTGGAGTTTAGAGCAGATGGTTGTTTTGAGTCCCAGATATTTTTCTATACTGAATTACATCAAAGAATATAACAGCTCCCAGAATCATATCGACAGGTCGACTAATATAAAACGAAGGATCAGCCAACTGTAGCTCATTAATGTGAGGCCAATCGAATTTTGAAACTATGAAGTTAGGCAAATTACAAGTAAGTTCCTTTACTACAAAAGCATTTACGGCAAAGATATCCTGACTAAAAATGAGGAGAAAGTTGAAGTTCTACTCGTATAGTAGCATAGGCAGCAACTTTGTTATCTAAACCCAAAATATAGTATTTTCTGACTCATAAAATGGATGGTTTAAATTTTTTCAGCATAATTCTGTAATTAGAGAGGTCTGAGACCCGCCATCAATCAAACCTTGACAGTTTACATATTGTTCTTGACTATTCTTAACTCTAACAATGGCTGTAGAGAGCAAAATTGAATTGGAATAATTCATTTGTCCGGCAAGGCAAAACTGTTTCTGAGATGTAGCCAATGGCTGAACTACATTCTGGTCACTAGTAGCAGCTAGATTTTGATTTGAATTACTAACAGAGATTTTTCTAGGACTACTTTGGAACTGGTGAAGTACGGTGTGATGCCTTTGCTTGCAAGCACGACAAGAAGTTGTAAATTTGCATGAGGAAACATTATGACTCCCTCGCAGACAATTAAAGCATAACTTTGACTTTTTAACAAAATTCCAGCGATTATTTATATTCTTCTTTAAAAACTTTTCACATTCATGTAATGAATGAGAGGAAAAACAAAGTTTACATGAGCCATCTGACTCTACAGTAGTTTTAAGTGAATAAGACTTGTGAGATACTTTATTTGATTTTTCGCTGAGTGGTGTAATTTTGATACCTTGAAGACATCTGGCTTGCTTTTAAAGAAATGAAAGAAATTTATTTAATGAAGGAAAATTTTTATCTTCAAGGGTTAATTCCCATTTGACTTTGATAGAATGTTCCAACTTATCTTGAAGAGCAAATACTAATAGAAGTTCTACCAATTGATTGCATTCTAATCCTAATGTTTTAAAATTTCTGAGTACTTCATTACAAACGTCATCAAGGCCCAAATTGATTTTGAAGTAGGTTTAACATTTTTTAGAGAGATGAACTTTTTGCATTGGGAAAATGCCAATTCTCTCTGATTATCATACCGATTCAACAGTGTTTCCCATGCTTGTTTATAATTTTCATGAGTTATTGCCAGTCCTTTTATTAATCTAGAAGCATCTGAAGTGACAGCATTTTGTAAATATTGCAATTTTTGAATATCTGTTAAAGATTCTGGGTGCAATGATTATTGAGAACATTGATCACTTTCCAATGCTGGTGACCCCTCAGGGGGCTCACCTTCTTTAGGTGAGTACAGGTGTCACAATCCCGAGGTGCCTTGGGGATCTTTTCCTATTTTCCTAAGGGGTTTATTATCTTTGGTAAACGCGGGCCTCACGAACCCGGGGTACCCTAGTGATCCTTCTCTATTATCGACCCATTTTCTTTTCATCACATTTCTTCTTTTTTCGTCCAGACCACAGACAAATATTTTAAAATTTACAATTTGAATTATTAGTTTTACTAGCATAGTAGGGTTTACTTTTTGTTCTGCGTTATTTAATGTCTTTTTTGAATATTTCTTTAAATAATTTGATTGTGTTGCTTTATTTGTTTTCGATTAACACCGTGCCAACCCGCATGTTTGCCGTGTGCGGCGACCCGTAAGGAGGAAAATGGTGTCCTGGGCCTTTGGCCCACGCTTCAGTGTAGATGGGTGGCAGGAGTGAGCCCTCTCTTGTCAATCGGCTGGTGGTACCTCTTTTCGGTGTCCCCGAAGAGACACTGCTGTAGGGTTAGTGCTGATGATAAGGGGTATCGGATTTACCGGTTGGATCCTCGCCCTGATGCTGTAGTACTATATTCGGGGTGTACTCCAGGTAAGCGCCGTGCCAGGTTTTTGCCAGATGATTGCCACACTGCCTCCCTTGTTGGACTCCGTGGTGAGTGGAGGCAGACCAGGACGAAGTTATGTACGCGTACTTATGGATCCAATGCAGTTGTGCCCGGGTTAAGGCCTTATTTTACCAACTCTCAACATTGATGAATTATCGAAAAATACAAGATTTTTACTTATTTCTCTACCAAATAATGATATGTTAAATAAATCGCATTTTGCAATACATACAGCCTTATTAGGAATAGGTGGTGAACCGAAATCTATAAAACGATTAAAGTCCGGGGATCTACTTATCTAAACCATATCTGCATTACAAACCCAGTCGTTTTTTCTCGCTAAAACCTTCCTTAACTCACCTGGGACTATAACTCCTCATAAATCTCTAAACTTCTGCACAGGTTTTATTTCTGAACCTGACTTGTTGAACATTCCTGATTCGGAGATACTCGAAGGGGTCTCTGATCAGGGTGTACTCCAAGTCAGAAGAATTACCATAAAAAAAGATTCAACAGTTTTTCCGACAAAGCATTTAATTCTTACCTTTAATAATTCAAAACTGCCATCTACAATAAAAGTCGGATATCTCAACTGTAAAATACGCCCATATATACCGAATCCTCTGCGCTGTTTTAAATGCCTGAGGTTCGGACATTCGCAAACTTACTGCCGTGGACAACTGACCTGCTCTAGATGTGCGTCTGCTGGAGATGTTTCCACAGATTGCAGTCTAGAGCCAAAATGTATAAGCTGCTCAGAACCCCATCCATCAGATTCCGAAATAGGTCCTAAATGGAGAATAGAAAAAAAATACAGGAAATAGAAACAAATAAAAATATTTCTTACCCTGAAGCACGTAAAATAATAGTCCCACAGTTATCTCAAACTTACGTTTAAGCTACCAAATCATCTACCATAAATAATTACACGCAAACAGATTAAAATATAACAAAAATAAAATATGCACCTCTAAAATTAATTCAACCTCTTCCATCCATCCCCACACTAAATATATCGACATCCACTCCTGTTGTTTCCACATCATCCTCTTCAAACCAAGTCCAACTTTTGCCATCAGCCTCTTCAATAGCAGCTATTGTGTCAGAACATCAACCACCTATCCTTACATCTAATGATGCACCTTCCACCAATAATATTTTCATCCGTATTGAATCATCTTTCTCAATCATACCCGCTTCCCCATCCAACTCCGATGTAAAAATCCCAAAGAATGTAAAACAGAATTAGAAAAATAGAAGAAAACGCTCGAAAGTACATGAACCAGAAATCGAAATGAAAAGGGCTCCATAGAAACCCAGAAAAGCGGCACGTATAGAGGATACAACAGATAAGGAAGACATGATTATGTATGACGTGGAGGAGGATGAACTTGAACCAAATCCTGAAGATAAATTCGCCCTGAAGGTATGTTGTAGGAACACTCCTGATAAGTATTTGCGCGCGATAAATTCAACATGATTTTGGAAAAATATGAACTAATTTTTATTAATAACACGACTTGCTTAAACTTAGTTTAAAACAAACATTTTTTCAATGCTTTTATTTTAAAATATTGTCTGACTTGGTGGGAAAATCCCCCACCAAATTTTGTTTGCTTTTATTACTTGAAGACGGTTTTATACGTGATTTGAAATGTTAACTTTTTAAAACTGTTTTGTCAATATTTTTACATATTTTATTTAATGTTGTAACAATTGTTCGGCGCAGTATAGCGAGATTTGGCTTATGCTGCAAAACCCCCCACATTCACTCACTCACTAAGAAAAGCTTTTTCAACAAAAAGTTGAATGGGAGGAGTTTCAGATATGATTTGTAAGGCGTTTGTGGGTGAGGTCGTATAGCCCGTTATCTCAAACTTACGCCCAAGTTGCCAAACCCTCAATTGCTACCCGTACAACACAAACAGATGAAAATATTACTAAAATCAAGTGCCCAACTTTAGAATTACTTCCACCTTTATCATCCGTACCTCAGCCAAATGCATTTCCTTCGATTCCTTCCGTTTCCCCATCGTCGTATACCCCACTCAGGCAAACATCTTACTCTCCTCATCTTCAATAAAACCAACCACTTAAATTGAATCTCGGTTACCTGATCCAATTTCTTCTGCTACTGCTGCCCCTGACAATAACCTGAATACATCTGCCTCATCTTTATCAGCTGAAACCCGCCCTCTTGCAACTTCTAATAAATTTGCTGCATTTACAACTGAAATTCAACCATTATAGTTCCCTTACCAGAATCTGTCCCTACAACATCCAATAGTGAACATTCTAATGCACCTGAAATCCCAAAGTGTGTAAAACGATATTCAAGAAATAGAAGAAAGCGTCCAAACGTACAGAAACCAGAAATTGAAATAAAAATGGCTCCTCATAGACCTAGAAAGCCAGCACCTACAGAATTAACAACCGATGACGAGGATATAACTTATGACGTGGAGGAGTTGGAACTTGAGCAAGATCCTACGTATATATTCGCGCGTTAACTCCATCCCGATACAGGAAAAGTAGACGCTAATTTTTTAATAACACGTATTGTCTAACTTTGTTTTAAACTAACATTCGTCTTTTTCAATACTTTTATTTTAAGATATGGTGTGACTTGGTTGGGGAATTCCTTCCCCCCCCCCAAATTTTGTTTTTTTAATTCATTGAAAACGGTTTTAAGTGGTTTGAAATTTTAACTTTTTAAGAGTGTATTGTCATTATTTTTACATATTTTATAAAACATTTAAAGTTTTTTTAACAAATGTTTGGCGCAATATGGCCAAAATTGGCTCTTGCGCCATAAAACCCTAGACTCACTCACTCACTCACCCAATGCTGGTGATCCTTCCTGGGATCTAGCTTGCTACAAAAGCCTGCCCATTTCTCGTGTTTACAGGCTGCAATTTTGGCTTCTACTCTGTGGCTGATTGAGATAAGTTTCTTCCTATTTTCATCGTTATTGTTCTTTTCAATAACAATGATAATTTCCCCCTCTTGGAGCCAAGTGTCGTATAAAAACAGTTGTTTCCCTTCCACCACCAAGTTTTGCATGTGCGCAGTCAGGGTCGGCTTCAATTAATTCCACTTCTTGGACAATTAGCTCATATTTGTTAGCACGCATCTGATTTTTCATTAGGACTGGTCCAGGCTTTGTAAGCCAAGTAGGTATGGAACAGTCTTTATGGGATCTTCTAGGATGAGAAAACATTCGTTCATGAGGAGTATCATTTGTTGCTGTAGAATGCAGAGTTGTTTTTTTATAACTCCTTTCCATTGTTCAGTTTTCATATTATTAGATCATAATTCAAGCTATATAGTTTTCCAGATTATTCTATTATAGCGTTCAACCTGTCCATTCCCTGCTGGAATATATGGAGTAGTACGACTTGTTGCAATTCCTTGAGAAGTTAAAAATTATTTTTATTCATGCGACATGAAAGATGATCCTCTGTAAGAATGAATAAATGATGACCTTCCAAAAATAGAGAAAAAGCTCTTCAAATGCAAAATTACGGTTTTTGCAGAAATGTCACTAAAGGGTGTGCTGCACAAACTATAGGGTTTGCAACTGCGGCCTTCGATGATTCCATTAAATTTAAATCAAGTAATTCTTGTACTTGACGCTCTACTTCCGTTCTATATGCAATGCGAACACTATAACAATGGCGTTTTCTCCACACTGCATTGGCTACGAGCTGAATTTTATGTGTGCCTACCCGGGCTGGTTGTACCGGTTTGGAAAATATATATTTGATTTATTAATTAAATTTTTAAGCACTTTCAAATTGTAGCCATTTAAATTATCAATTTTGAGGTTATCGAGAACTTCCTAAAATTTAGATTCTTCGTTAGCATTTGGTGGAGTTTCAACTTGACCGAACTCTTTTTCTTCTTCAAAAATTACATTTAATGAATTTGAACTGGCTACGTAATGCCTCGGCTTAATTTAATGAATGTGTTTGGTAGAATTATCTGGCATTTTTAATATAAATGAATGCGGATTCCGTTTTTCAATAATAGTCGCAGGACCCTGCCATCTCGCAAACAATTTACTTGTCGAATTGGGGATACGCACTATCACCTTTTCTCCTACCTTAAACACCCTATCAGACGATCTCAGATTATGGTAATAAGACATCTTTTCCTGCTGCACCGTTGAAACAAGTTTGGCTTGCTCGGCCGCCTTCTCCTATTTACATTTTACATCTTCCAAATATTTGGAAACGGGAGTAGGGAGTAGTGCACAACTGTAAGTTGTTACTTGGCTCAAGGGAACTCCCATCGCGAAATCAGTTTCCATTCTAAATGGTATGTCATCTTTAATTGTTGCCAAGGCAGCATTTGCAACATCATCTTTTAGTGAATTAAAAGTCAATACAGCATCTCTAGAAAGAGGAAACTGTTTCTTTCTAAGAAAAGGATGTATTTTCTGAGAAAACCCCGGGATCCATCGGCAATAATGGGCAAACATTCCTAAAGCACGTTGCAATGTAAACGAGTCTTTTGGAACAGGCATATCTCTCAAAGGTTTTAGTCGTTCAGGATCTGGTTTAATTATACCATCCTGAATAATGTAGCCTAGCATATGGACAGAATTACTTGAGTAGGTACACATATATTCATTTTGGGTTAAATTATACTTCTGTGTGACAGTCATGAACTTCTCTAAGTTGTCATCAGGTTCTTTTTGATCTTTTCCGCGCACAGTAACATCATCAACTAATGGATATGTAAGGACGATTCCTTCATCCTCTATAATTTTGTCAATGACTCTTTGAAAACAAGCTATTCCATTAGTAACCCTAAAAGGAACACATAAAAACTGGTAGAGCTTTCCACAAGTCAAAAGCTGTCTTAATGTCTCTCACTATCCTAGATAGGAATTTGATGGTGGGCACTTTGGAGATCAATTTTTCTAAAAGCCTTTATAAACTTGAGGTACTTTTCGACGTCGTGTTCCAATTGTGAAAAAAATAACTGCAATCAAGATTTTGTCCCTGTGTTTTATTTCACTTCTACGGGACTCATAACAAAGTAAAAGAGATATGATGTAGACAGATTGTAAAACACATCATCCAGCCGTCTTTCTTTCTCCGACCACTATTTTTTCTCGCCGCCACTCTGCTTCTTTCCTCCCCTGGTCTGGTCTCTCTCTCCCTCGTTGACAGGTCCTCCTCTATGTATATAGTCGGCCCGCTGCCAGATCTCGTATGTATGGTTCGACCTGTTGCCAGGTGTAGGCAGTAGTTCCTTACAATCTTATTTTTTGAAATTTTCAAAATTACCTCTTCTATTTTAGGCGAAGGGTAGGCATCTAGCAAAGTGTATTTATTAATTGTTTGAGAGTAGTGAACTACCAATCTCAACTTATGATTTTCTCCTCTAATGACAAAGGCTTGAGCCCTCCATGGTGAGTTACTTGGTTCAATGACTCCTTCCTGGAGAAGTTTCTGAACTTCTAATGCCATAAAAATATTGTCTTCAACAGCATGACGTCTCTATTTTGTAACCAAAGGTCTACAGTCTAGATTCAAGTTAGAAAATAACGAAACAGGAGGTACTTGTGCTACAGCCAAAAAAAAATTGTTAGTGGAGGTCTATTAGTGGTCTATTAGTTAGTGGAGGTCTACCATCAAATCCAATTTCTGATGATGAATGTCTGTTTAGAATATCATGGCCAATCAAAACATCACTACAAAGATCTTTCATAAGTAAAAGTTTCACATTTTGATAAGTGAAGTTTTCAATTTTTAAATTAACTTTACAAACACCCTCTGTTTCAGTCACCATAGAGTAGTTTGCCATGGATATTTTTCTCAAATATGGTTCAACTTTCAATTTACATTTCGCCACATGTTTTTCGTTAAGAAAACTAAGAGAGCTTCCTGTATCGATTAATGCACTGAGCTGAATATTATTAACCAATGCCTTAATTATTGATTTCTGGAGACAGTGTGTAGATCCCGAAATAGCTGCCAGAGTGTTTGAAGTAGCCACCACATTTGAAGAGTTTCTCCCAGGTCTAGATTTGCACACTCACTGGCAATGTCCCTTTTTCCCCATTTTCTGCAAGTAACATCTTTAGTTGGACAAAGGGTACGTGAGTGTAAGTCATTTCCACATAAGAAGCATTTTTGAGACCTTGAGGAGGAGGAGGAAGCCGCTGATGTTGCTACGGTTACTTCTGAAATATCTTCTGTTTTAATAGCTGCGGATTGTACAGGGAAAGAACTTCCCATATAAGAAGCTGCATGCACTTCAGCTGATTCAAGTGTTCTAGCTTGCTCAAAAGCTTGATCAAGAGTCATCGATGTATTTTCGAGGAGTCGTTGACGAATACGAGGATATTTTAATTCTCGTATGAAAGCTTCTCTAATATACTCTTTTCGGTATTCTTCAGCCTCTACATCAGTTAAGTCAGTCTTTGCTCAATTGATTTAAAATTTGTAAATATTCACTGACAGTTTCTTCCGTTTGTTGATTTCGCGTTGACGAACAATGTCTAGCGAATATAACGTTGCGTTTCTTTATAAAAAGAAAATCAAGTATCGCAATAGCTTGAGCATAAGTTGTGCAATCATTAATGAACTGATAAACATTTCAGGTTACGTAATTGCATAGAAAAGGAAGTTTATTTTCTTCTGTAATGGTTTTCATGCCTCCTAAAAAGTTTTCAAAAGTTTTTTTTCCAATGGCGCCATTTTGTTTCTGAATTAGAACACATGGGCTCTATATCAAATCTTTCAGTTTTCAACAATTGTCCCATTATCAAATTTAAAAACAGAAACGATTCAAGAAGATTTCTAAGTCTTTTTATTTGTACTATAAAAAAAGTAAACAGAGTTGAATGGACGGAATTTAGCTTTTAATGACTTAGTAATGAGGTTACATGATTGTTGTTTACGCAATGACTGTACAGGGTGTTGCCAATATAGAAAACAAAATTAAGTGATGCCAAATTACATAAGAATAATATTACACAAACATAGCTTAAAAAATGTTTTCAGGTCAACGAAAAAACATTTAAATCCGAGCAGCTTTTCAAAAAAATAAAAATTGTATTTTATTCCGATTTTGGATTTCTATTTGAAAATAAAATAAACCATGTTGTGTGTGTGTGTGTGGAGTTATTGGGTTCAATGACTCCTTCCTGGAGAACTTTCTGAACTTCCATTCCATAAAATTATGTCTTCAGCAGTATGACGTCTCGACTTTGTAACCAAAGGTCTACAGTCTGGATTCAAGTTAGAAAATAACGAAACTGGAAGTACTTGTGCTACAGCCAAAGAACAAATTGTTAGTGGACGTCTATTACATCCAAATCCAATTTCTACTGATTAATGTCTGTTTTGAATATCATTGCCGTCACAGTCTTTGCTCAATTGATTAAAATCTTGTAAATATTCATTTACAGTTTCTTTCGTTTGTTGATTTTGCGTCGACAGGCAATGTCTAGCGAATATAATGCTAAGTTTCTTTATAAAAAGGGAATCAAATATCGCAATAGCTTGAGCATAAGTTGTACAATCATTAATGAAGTGATAAACATTTGAGGTTATGTAATTACACAGCAAAGGAAGTTTATTTTATTCTGTAATGGTTCTTATGCCTCCTAGAAAGTTTCAAAAGTTGTTTTTTTCCAATGGCGCCAATTTTTTCTTAATTAGAACACGTGGGATCTATACTAAATCTTTCAGGTTTCAGCAATTGTTCCATTATTAAATTTAAATCAGAAACGATTCAAGAAAATTTCTAAATCATTAAAGGTGTGCTACAAATAAAACACTCAGAGTTGAATGGACGGAACTTAGCTTTTAATGACTTAGAAGTGAGGTGACATGATAGGCATGATTGTTTTTTACACAATGTCTGAACAGGGTGTTGCCATATTACATAAGAATAATACATATAGGTGGTTCAAAGTGTGTTTGCATCAGCTCCCTAGTCACGACCAGGAATGAACTTGAGGAGATTAATTCTAATTCTGCCCTTAGTCACTTGACTTTCAATGTGTCTATTACTCGTGATTTCCTGATCAGATATAAAAAAAACCCTACATATTTAGCATTTTATCATAGTTTAATTTAATTCCATTCATAAAGATCTGAGGTTGGTAATTGGTAGAGATGCCTGTTGTGGTAAAGAAAGTTGTCAAGGATTTAAAAGCATTAAATGTCAATTTATGGCGCTCTGCAAAACAATGAGCTTCTTTCAGAGCACCGTTGAAGTTATGTTCAATTGCATCAATGTCAGAGTTTCATATAATAATGTCATCAGCAAATATTCCCCCTTTACAAAATTTGACAATATCTCTCTCAATCCCAAAAATATATACGGAAAATAGGACAGGGCTAAGGACTGAACCTTGCGGAACTCCCTGTTTAAGTCCAAACGGATCAGACAAAGAGTTGCTGTATTTTACTGTAATGGATCTGTTTCTAAAAAAATTTGAAATCCAAGGAAGGGCCCGGCCCTTAATACTAAATAAATCTTGAAGTTTGGTAATCAAAAATTGGCGCCAAACCCGGTCAAAGGCCTTAGACATGTTCAAGAGAACGGCAGAAGTGTTTGGACAGAAAACAGAATCTGGTCGATTGCACTATGCCCTCTTCTAAAACCATTTTTCCCCTTGGAAGCAAATCGTTAGAATACAAATGGTATTGCAACCTAGCAAAGACAAGTTTCTCCATAAGCTTACAAACAGAGGAAGTCAAAGCAATGGAACTAAAGCTCTCAGGAGAGCTAGCATCTTTACCCGGCTTAAGGATAGAGATGGTGATAGCTCTCCATTGATTGGGGTATAAATTGAGCCTTGAAGATAAAAATGCTATTGGCTCCTAGTTACCATTAGAAAGCTGCATCAAGAAACTGCGAATGGCGAATTTTGACGCATTGGTCCGAACACTTAAAGTAGCAACAGGAATCGGATGCTTAAAAAGAGTTGCATCCGCTAATGCTGTTTTAGCTGCAGTAAATGAATTTTCCGCTTCTTCAGTCCATTCAAGAGAGGCTTGCAGATTTTTCGGTGATCCAGAAGATTCATTTTGTTTGTGTGACCTTCTAAAAATTTTATTAAGAGATGCTAAAATGTAGGATGCTTTAGGAATGATTCTACGATAAAAATTATACATTCCTAAGATTCTACGCAATCGAGGTTAAGTCTAAGAAACTTTTGAATAGCATCGGATCGATCAGAAACAGGTGAAATACCTTCGCTGCAAACTTGAAATCCAAGAAATTCTAAGCTATTCGCTCCTAAGGTACATTTTGAAGGTTTAACCCTCTAACTGGACACCTTCCTCCTGAAAAGTTATTCCGAAAGCGTTTAACTCTTATTTTGCGATTCCCTTCAAAAATGCAACAGACTTTTTTCCTTTCCCTCTTTAGAACTTGGATGGTCGAACGGGGAAAATTTTACGACCCAGTTCGGTGCCTTTGTAAAGTAAGAACCAAGAGATCAATCGTTTACAGATAGCTGTTAAGTTGCCTATGGCAATCTTCTCTGAAAGCGTAGTGGAATTGGGTGTTTCTTTCTCCTATATGTTCAGTCACAGTAAAATTAAAAATGAAATGAAAGGTAAAAAAGAGAGGAAAAAATGAAATAAATAGTATGTTAGAAGTTGAAAAATAATTATATTTTCTTCAAAGAAAATTTATTTTTCTGTCAATTTTAAAAATTAATATATATATATATATATATATACAGCTGGGTGACAAAATAATACGAACACCTGTGAAAGAGGAGAAAAGCTTTATTAATAGGGAGTTGGACCCTTCTTTGACTGAATTACAGACTGTATGCGACGTGGGATGGACGCATAGAGGTCATGAATAACTTGTAATGGAAGATGAAGCCATTCTTCGTGGAGAGCGGTCTCTAATGCCGAAATCGTAGATGGTGGAGGGAATCGAGCACGTAGTTTTGACTCCAAATATCCTCACAAATGTTCAATAATATTTAAATCAGGTGACTGAGGGGGCCAATCAAGATGACCTACTTCCCCCTCATGCTCTGCAAACCATTCTTGCACGATTTTAGCAGTGTGGATAGGAGCGTTGTCGTCTTGATAAATTGGGCATTCTCCGGGAAATGAAGTCTGGACAAATGGATGCACCTGATCCCCCAGGATATTGACATCGTGGGCAGCTTTAACCTTGCCATGCAGAGTAACAAGTGGCCCAAGACCACGCCAAGATATCGCACCCCCATACCATAAGGGACCCACATCCATGCTTAACAGTCGGCACGATGCATTCAGGAGCAAATGCTTCTTTGGGCATTCTCCACATATAAACGCGTCCGGTGGTTTGGAATAGGGTGAACGTCGATTCATTCGACCGGATGACTTGTTGCCACTGTTGTGGGGTCCACTGTCTGTGTGTTCTACACCACTGGCGTTGCTGTAAAACATGACGTGCTGTTACCAATGGGGGGGTTTACGAATTCCAACTCTTCCATACAAGCTCGAAGCATAAAGTTCCCTTTGGACGGTTCTTGCTGAAATAGGGTTACGAAGATGACTATTCACCTCAGACGTTATCTGGGATAGCGATTGCTTGCGCTTTCGGGCCACTATGCGGGTTAAGACTCTTTTATCCCTGTCAGTAAGCTTTCTTTTCCGTCCACTGTTGTGCTTGCCAGACGTCACATTCCCGCATTTCTTGTATGCTGTCATAACGGCAGATACAGTACTCCTTGCACGCCCCAAATAAATGGCTGTTTCCGTCACTGAGCAATCAGCGCACCTCATTCCAACAATCATACCTTTTTCGAACTCTGACAGGTCCGTCATTATTGCGTTTTTCAGAAATTACAATTGACGCGTGTAACACCTATCGCAGCTGTTGAGCGACTGATACTTTACCTTTCGAATCCGCTAGGCAGTGGACTGCAACGCTAACTGACATGTGCGTTGTGCGTCTTTGAAATGGGCCATGCCTTTTTCACGGGTGTTCGTATTATTTTGTCACCCATCTGTATATATATTACATTGCGATTTGAACCAGAAAAAGTATCCTGTATTCATTTTGGAATATGAGAGTAAGAAAACGCGCTCACTTTCCTGTTTTTTAAAAAAGTAATGAGGTAAAAAGAGCAAAGGCCCTCTCTCATTTTTAAACAATAACACAATAAATATTACATACGATGATTATAATTATGAAATAAACCGATCTTTCTCTATTCAGTTATATTTTTAATTTAAAATAGCATAAAAAAGGATTTCAATACTTTTAATTTATTTTAATTAAAATCATATAAAAGATATTTTTATGTTAACTAAATATTTTTCGGAAAAAATTTAAATTTTCCTTCCTAGCGTTCTCTTTTTCGAACTTCTTGTATTAAATAAAAATTCCTTTTTTACATCGGCATTTGTGATGGACATGACACACATTCAGTCAATAATTTTTAATTTTAATGGGGGATATACTTCTTCAAATGCACATGACAGTACTTTTAACCATTTTCTACTCAAGTTAAATTTCTTATCTTTCTGTTTCTTTTATTACAAGGAAAAATGTCACACATCGATAACTACATTTTCACACAATTCAGTCATTACAAATTCTATTGTGAGAAAAGTTCTCCCTAATTAATCTTGTCTTTCAAAACAGTACACTTAAAACAATTTTGTTCAGTGAAGTTAACCGACAGTTTTTTTCGCAATGTATTCATACCAAATTTTAAAAACAAATTTAACACTTGGAAATGTATCCTGTATTTAATTTTTCAGTATACACAAATATTTTCTGCTGTAGAGAAGATATAGTATGAGAGATGTGGTGTGCGGTTGTGAAAGAATGTTTTCGTACGTGTAGACTATTTTTGAAAATTTAAATATCACTGAAGCTGATCATATAACTGCAAATGAGCCTTATTTTAATGTGTGCTGGTATCAAAGTAAAACACTTTACAATATTAAACAGCCTATGGGTTTATACTCAATATCAAACTATTCGCAAAATGGCTTACAACTTCGATTCAAAATTGTAAAGAAACTGAAATATAAATATATCTTACTGCAGTCAAAAATATTCATAATATGTAAGTATCCTGTTGCTCCACTTATTTCTGTACATTTTAAAAACTGTAGCTGAATGCAATTTTTTATATTTATAAACGAGGCATAACAGATCACACAGTCGTAAAAATGTCCTTATCATTTTTAAATATACTACTATAAAACATATATGGATTGTAAGATCAGTTGTAAAATCCTAAAAGCTTTTAGAGGAGCTAAAAACATGTAATTTTGGACTGATCAAATTTTTAATATAATACACAAATATACATGTTATTAAGCAAATACATTTGAAAATCAAACTTCCTTCTGAAATAAACGTAATTGAAAGAAAAATGTTTAATTGCAAATGAGTGGAAATACATGTTTATCTAAGGGGTATCCCCAAAGTGAGGTAATCCTCAAACTTAAGACTCAAACTCAGAAGCACAACAATCCATGAGGGCCAGGAACTACTGTGCCCATCATAATACACGTGACCATTGGACGCTGAGGTGCATGAACAGATGACCCATTTGGTGGTCTGTCTGAAGAGAGACCTTCAGTGTTTAAGACCCGAAGCAAGCTTGGTACTCATTTATCGACCCAATGTAGCGGGGATGAAAGGCAGAGTCGACCTTGCGCAGCCCGTTAATAGAACCCCAGACCTGTGGTGTGGAAGCACTATACACTTTCACTCAATCCTATTCGGTGAAAAATAAAATTTAATGTTAGAATCTTATTTAAATCCCTAATGAATGAAGGAATCCAAACTTTTTTTTTCATGTAAACTGTTTAGACGGAAATGGTTAATTATGAACATTTCACAAGTTGCATAAATTAAAATTAACCGTTATAGTTAACATAAATTTTTAAGGGTACAAAAGGTGTATTTCGGCTGCACGAATTAATTTTAAAAGGAATACGGTTACGAAAAAGTGGTACAAATCTATCTAAAGTAGGGTTGGTTACCTTAGATATTGTCAAACACAACAATGTATTGGAAGCCAATTCCACAATTCGTTGTTATAAAAATGTATGGAAAATTACAAGATTTATTTTTGCATTTGTAATTTATATATATATAATTTTTCCTGGGAGCTTTAAAAGCTAGAGCGGCATCCATCAAAAAACCGCGGTTCTCTCTCTGTTTTTCCAGATCGCCCCTGACTAAGCCGGCTCTGCCATAGTAAGCGAAAATGCCGGATTTTGTTTGTCAAGATCATTTTATAGCAGACGGCATTTTTCATGTATTTTAGATGGTCGTTTTATATTTTCTACATCAATATCTTAATGTCTGAATTTAAAATTACATAAAATTCTTGACATTCGCATCAATGACCATGATAATTTTTATTAGTATATGAATGTGTCATCAAACGATTACATGACTAATATTAACACACATTATTTTAACCATTTAATTGATATCAAGTATAACATAACGCACACAAATTTTCTAAACTTTAAAATAAATATTTCAGCTCTCGACAGATTTAACGTGCATCGCTGCCCTACACGGCGGGTCTTTAGTGGTACTGGGCTCGAACTCGTGACAAAGCAAGCCACATTCCGATACCTATACCACTCGGCTACCGCGGCCGAAATATATTAAAAGATACCAAAGAAGCTATATAATAAAATTTGAAATTTGTATTATACTCAAACAATTGCTAAAACTTATGGTAAATAATTTTTAACTGCGCGATGCATTTTTTTTTTCGAAATTTCAAATGGAATTTCTAACATAAAATTTCTAGCTTTATAAGGTCGAGATTTCAAAACATATCCAGATTTTAATTAATTCAGTTAGCCTTTAAAAAAGATAAATGTTGTGGTATTCTGTATAAATAGATATTTTTGAACAATATATAATTCGAATGTTTTTCAATAGCTCGAATTTAAAATTGGTTTTTATGTTTATTTATATGCATAAATGCCTACTGTAAATGTTTCCGTATATTTTTGATTACCATTTATTCAAACATTCAAGTTATAAAAAAAATGTGTGAAAATCTAGATTCATGTTGTCTTTGATGTAAACTGAAGTTCAAGCACTTAAAATTTAAATATAATTCGGTGTATTTTAACAATATATAACCAGGCACTGTACTTAAACTTCCCTGAACACTTAGGCTTTGAAATCTAAAAAAAAAATAATAAATCTTAATTAGTTTTTTTTTTCGTTATTATTTTTATCAAAGTGTAAGAAAATGTTTCAAATGATTTGATGAAGTTTAAATTTATTCATTTTTAGTGGTTGGAAAATTAAAAAGGTTCCAAATTTTAAAGAGTTTGATGTTTTATTAATTTTTTCGGTATCTTATAATAAAATAATCATGTTTCAAAAACTGAAAGCTTTGAATAAGAAAAATGAAGCGAAAGAGAATATACTTAAAAAAAGATAATTTGTCTAACTATATAAAATAGAAGATTGCCCTGACACGCCCCAACTTGTTACAGTTTGAAATTAATATGAAACCAAAAGGGAATTGTAACATATTTTACTTATGCGTTGGGACTTTTGGAAACTTTTAAAATACAAGCTAGCAAAGAAACACACACTTCTTGGGTTGTAAAGAAATTTCTCCCCGATTTTTTACGATTGGGGGGAAGGGGTCAAAACACAGGGTTCCCTGCGAGCCATAAAACTCCTGCTGTGTTGCTTCCTCCGTCCCTCATTAAAAGGGGGAAAGGATTTCAGAAAAGTGCGGCTAATCCGCTTTTGAAAACGTTACTTGAAGGCAGAAAAATCCGTGCAGTCCATTTTCGAAGCCTCTCTAGTAGGGCTGAAAAATCCGTTCTGTCCAGTTGGAGGGTTAATTGTAAAGCGAGATAATAATCAAGTCTCTCAAAATGTGCACGAAGATTAGTAGTATGTTCTTGCACATTTTGAGATGCAATTGAAATATCAATAAATGCATATACACCTTTCAGACCACAAGTAACTTCATCAATGCATCTTTGAAAACTGCTAGCCGCATTGCGCAAACCAAACTGTATTCGAGTGCTTTCGAAGAAACCAAGCGGAGTACAAATAGCAGTTTTATTTGTTTTCAGAAGTAGTTGGAATTTTATGAAAAGCTTTAACGAGATCAACCCATCAGTGGGCTCACCTTTTATAGTTTAGTACGGGTGTCACAATTTCGAGGTACCCTAGTGGACTTTTCCTTTTCCCAAGGGGTTTACAGTCTTTTGTAAACACGGTTGTCACGACCCCTGGGTACCCTAGTGATCCTTCTCTATATTTTGATACTCTTTCTCGTCATTCAAATTTCCTTTTCTTCTTTTCACGTCTAGACTACAGACTACTATTTCGAATGTTCTTGTATACAAGTGTTGATTTTGTTTTCTTATTAGATAACTCAGTATTCATTATTAATTACATATTTTTATAATCGTTTTGTGTTGCGTTTAATTAGTTTAATCTTCTTTAATTGTTTTGCATATTTATTTCGAAATTGGTATATATATATTTCCATTGTTTTCATACTAACACCGTTGGTTTTCCGACCCGCATGTTTGCCGTGTGCGGCGTCCCGTAAGGAGGAAAATGATGTTTTGGGGATACCCTTGCGTTCCCTTGGGCCCATGCTTCTCCGTTAGGGAAGAGAATTGTGACATGGAGATACCTCTGCGTTCTTTTTGACCCACTCTTCAATGTAGACGGGTGGCAAGAGTGAGCCCGGTCCTGTCAATCGGCTGGTGGTACCTCACTTCGGTGTCCCCTAACAGACATTGCTGTAGGGTTAGTGCTGCAGATAAGGGGTGGCGGTTTTACCCGTTGGTTCTTCACCCTGATGCTGTAGCATTATATTCTGGGTGTACTCCAGGTAAGCGCCGTGCCTGGTTTTGGCCAGATGACCTGCACACTGCCTCCCTTGTTGGTCTCCGTGGTGGGTGGAGGCAAGGCAGAACGAAGTTGTGTTTCGCGCTTGTGGGTCCAATGCTGCTGTGCCCGGGTAAATGCCTTGTTTTACCCAACCCTAACATTGACGATGTAGCTAAATATTCACGCTTTTTAATTTTGTCGTTACCCAACAACGAAATGTCGAAGAAATCTCCCTTTGCCATACAAAAGGCTCTGAAAGGAATAGGTGGAGACCCAAAATCAGTTCGAAAGTTACGTTCCGGTGATTTATTGTTTAAAGCGGTACCTGATGTACAATCAAAATCTTTCTTGATGGCGAAAACATTTTTTAAACTCCACTGTAACCATTACTCCTCACAAATCTTTGAATTCTAGTCGAGGTGACATATCTGAACCAGACCTTTTCAGCGCCTCAGAAACAGAAATTCTCGAAGGACTTTCTGACCAGGGCGTTACCCAGGTTAGAAGAATTACAATAAAAAAAGATTCAACACTTTTACCTACTATAGTTACTTTACTACCAATAGTCCAAAATTACCTGCTACTATTAAAGCTGGATATTTGAATGGCAAAATTCGTCCATACATTCTGAATCCTCTGCGCTGTTTTCAGTGTTAGAGATTTGTACACTCTCAAACTTCCTTCCTTGGTCGATTGACATGCTCTAAATGTGCCACCGCTGGGCATTCTTCCACCGACTGTACTCTAGAGCCGAAATGTATTAATTGTTCACAATCCCATGCATCGGATTCGAAATAATGCCCAAAATTCAAGTTCAAAAAACAAACTCAGAAAATTAAAACAAATAAAAATATTTCTTACTCAGAAGCACGCAAACTAATAACTCAACAATTATCTCAAAACACACACATATCCTCAGGTTACTAAACCTATATCCATATTTACTAGTACTCAAACCGATCCAGATTTAACCAACATAT
The DNA here is from genome assembly GCA_019973935.1 of Trichonephila clavipes. Classification (NCBI taxonomy): domain Eukaryota; kingdom Metazoa; phylum Arthropoda; class Arachnida; order Araneae; family Nephilidae; genus Trichonephila; species Trichonephila clavipes. Next base: position 86,972 of record BMAU01020754.1, read on the forward strand.
TCTTTTCGCCTTTACAATGTTTGACACCTGTATCCTCTACCTCGTCTTCAATGCCTGTAGTCTCCACATCATCTTCGTCAACTCAAGCATAGCTACTTCCTTCCACTTCTGCAATATTACTAACAATACAAAGTGAAGCTCTGTTACCAATACCCATTCTTACTAATACTATTTCCCTGTCGCAAGAGCCTAAATACTTCCGCTTCATCTTTAAAAACCGATACACGCGTTTATTTTCTACAACTTCCAATACATTTGCTGCACTATCAACTGAAATTCAGCCATTAGTTTCCTTATCAGAGTCGACAGCTACTACATCCAATAATGAACCTTCTTCCAAAGAAATTAAAACAAAACTCAAAAAATCGCAAAAGGCGTGCAAAAGAACAAAAGGCAGAAATTGAAATTAAAAAACACCTCACACACACCTAAGAAAAGCTACATTCATTATGACTCAGAAGACGAAGATATGATTATATACGATGCAGATGAAAAATTAATGGATTCTCATGTACAGTCTGATTATTCACGTTTTCTGACCCCTAGCAGAAATTGGAGAAATTAAACTTCACCTATTGGATTTGAATCGTGTTTTCGATCAAGATATAATGTGGTAAATATTTTAAACGATTTTAATGGATTTTTGCTCTTAAATGTAAAATTATATCTTTAACTTAAATTTCTAATTGTTTTTTTTTAATTTTGTAAACTAAAACAATGTTTGGCGCAGTATAGCTGAAGTCGGCTCTTGCGCCCATAAAACCAAAAATTAATCAATGAATTATTTTCCTATTCAAACTAACCAATCCACAAGACGATTTAGAAAAAAAAACTAATTATTTAAGGCCATAAAACTTTTATATTTTGACGGATTTAATTAAAAAAATAATTGTATAAGTTTTTAATTTTTTTTAAAAATTTCTCTGCACTTTTATTATTTTAATAAAATTTGGACATAAAATTACATATATTTGCATTACATACTAAAAATAATATATACATATATATAACTGTTAGATCGCTTGATACACACTCACAGCACAAATCAATCATTAAAAGAAGTTAAATGCAAACTTATAATTGAAAATGTTATATATGTAGAAAATTTTTCAATAATAGGTAACTAACAACAACTCAGATGTGTAATGCTTTTTGTCGTTGCGAGAAGCTTGTTACATGCATAAAAATACACAAATTTCATATTTAAAAACATAAAAACAGTTTTATTTTTGATTTTTTTTAGAAACCTTTGTACAGTTAAGAGAAAATTTTGAAACTTTTAGAAATTGTGTTTGCATGGAAGCATACAAACCCATAAACATAATGATACATGTTTACATTATATTTATGGTGTTATAAGGTCAAATTTGATAATTGTAATGCATCGAAGTTAAAAATTCTTCACAAATTGTTACATAATTTGCAAAAACTGAAAAATACTATATATGTATTTTCTGAACATTTTAAAGACTTTGTTGTTTCTTATTTTACGCTTAAAAAATTAAGAAGATACTAATGTTTAATAAAATAGGGCAAATACATGTTGTAATTCATTATTTTTGTGATGTTGTTGTTGTTGCTGTTCTCGTGTCCATGAATAAATGCAGTAGATATCACTAAATTCCGTCGAAAGTCTTGATCACTGCCTCTGCTATTCTGGGAGCATCAGGGCTGTACAGGAGCTCCCGCAAAGAGTCCCTCAGAGGGACCATTCCCATTTTTAGTAACTTTGTTGCGACGGTTGGGCATTCCAAGATGTGATTGGGCGTGAGTGGAAGATCTGGGCAGTGTTTGCATTGAACATGTGGTCTTTTCTTGTCTGGGTGAATCTTCATGCCCTTAAGGTGTTCAGTTCTCAATCTGGCAATTGTGGATGTTATAATTCGGGGACAGTCAAATTCCGTAACTAGGGGTTTTTTGAAAGTGTGATTTATAATTCTATGTTTGGCTACTGCGTTAGCATCATCAAGTGTGATGGTGGTGCACTTATGTTCGATGTCTCTATCTTCTTTGGCGAGGCTATATATATATATATATATATATATATATATATATATATATATATCTGCACATTCATTACCCTCAATGTTGACATGTGCGGGTATCCATTGCAGGATACAGGATTTTCTTTTGTTGTGCAGCTGTTCTAGAAGGGTAGTAATATCACAGGAGATGTTAGTCTCTCCGTTTCTTATGGCTTCTATAGCTGATTATTTTTGTGATGAATTGCTTTTTTACATTTAAAACGCAATTTTCTCAAAATGATTGTTTTCTAAGTGCGTGCATCTTTTTCACAGAAAATACTCAATGAAACTAATTGCAATTTTTACTGCACATAAAGAATATGTAACTATATATAATGGAGCTACTTTCTTGGAGATTTTCTCAAAATATTTTGCTGAGAAGCAGTTATCGTAAAAAAAATGACAATTTTCACAAATTTCAAAGCAATACTTTTACGATGAATTTTTTTTAAAAAAAGTAAACAATATATTTGAAACATTTTACCGATATTTAAATAAAAAAGCCTATTTATTATACAGACAGAATTTGAAGTTTTTATATTTAATAATTTCTGAGAATCAGGTTCCTAAAATGGCTCAATTTAACATTGTCGATATAGGGGGTACCGACTAGTCTTAACTGAATCATCGTCCTGATTTTCCAAATAACGATAGATGTGCCCTAATTCAGGATCTTCCCGTTGTTCTCGAATTAAATGTTCCCTGGAGTTCAAAGCTAAGGCTCTAAGGGCTGCGTACGATATTTGTGATCCTTCAACATTGTCCACCGGATTCCTAGATAATACGTCCGCGACAACGTTTTGGGTACCAGGCTGATGCTCCCATTCAATTTTGAACTCCGTTAGTTTAAGCGCCCATCTAATCATTCTACTAGATAAATTTTTCCATTCGTGAGTTTTTTTTAACACCACATCATTCGTTATGACCTTCACCGGCAGTACCCCAAAATAAGTGCGAAACTCATTCAACGCCCATATCACCGCCAAACACTCGCGTTCCGTAACTGTGTAATTTCTTTCGGCCTTGTTTAGGGTTCCAGACGCGAATGCAATAGGTCTGTGATTTTGATTCAACACAGCGCCAATTCTGACCCCACTAGCATCCGTAAATAAGTTAAATTGTTCCTGAAAATTCGGCAATTGTAAAACTGGCGCCTCTGTTAATGCTCGCTTAACTTTATTAAAAGAATCCTGTGCTTCCGTCGACCAATTAAATTTTGCCCCCTTTTTCTTTCATCTATATAATGGTTCACATATATCTCCATAATTTGGAATAAATTTTTGATATCAACCAGCCATCCCTAAAAATTTCGACACTCCCTTATTGTTTTTAGGTGGCTTCATTTCCGTGATCGCCTTGACCTTGTTATCATCGGTTTTAATTCCCTCCTTACTAATTATCAGTCCTAAATATTTCAATTTGTCACGTGCAAAGTGACATTTGTCTTTAAATAATGTTATACCTGCGTCTCGCAACAATGTAAATACCTGATGTAAATGATCTATTTGTTCAGTAAATGATGGAGACGTGATAATGACGTCATCCATATAACAACCTACAAAACGCCCTAGAACTGGTTTAATAATAATATCAATGGCCTTTTGAAAGTTTGGTGCCGCCCCTGAAAGGCCAAATGGCATGCGGCTAAATGTAAAAGTGTCATTTCGTGTTATAAGCGCGGTTTTTTCGATATCTCTAGGATTTATGGCCAATTGAAAGTAACCCGATTTTAAATCAAGGGTTGACATGATAGTCGTATAAGGGATGTTTGTGATCAGGTCATCTATCAACGGTAAGGGATATCTCGGATACTTAGTTATCGCATTGAGTTTGCGATAGTCCATCGCGAATCAATACGCCTCTGGAGAATCTGGAGGAAGACCGTTATTTTTGCGCGTTAATACTACAGGCGACGCGTATGGTGATTGAATAGGCCAAATTGTGACTTTAACATTTTCTGAATGTAACAGTCGATTATCCTCTGTTTGACTCTATCATAACGATAGGATCTTGATACTACTGGCCCCTGGTCCCCAGTATCGATTTAATGATATAATACATAAATTAACCCAGGCTGGTCTGAAAATAGACCCTTAAACTATTAAATAAATTCTGTAATTTCTGTTTTTGCCTTTCACACAGCTTTGTATCGGATAGATCGATCTTAACCGGCTTTTCCACTATTGGGAAAGGTTTAATTTGGTCATCTGGAATGACCAAAGATTTCTTATCGAAATCTTAAGTTAATCTGAAATCTTTCATAAAACCGATTCCCAAAATGCATTGGTACTACATATTATCAAGAATATGAAATTCTCTGGTTTTCTGAAAATCTCAGATCCGTATCTGCAATTCAGCCCGACCTAAGTGACAAAACGGGGCTCATTGGGCAGTCACTAATCTGTCTTTAGTCTTTCGACGTGGTCGATATGAAAAGTATCTGTGGTAGACCTCTTCGGATAGAAATGATTTTTCCGCTCCTGTGTTCCACGGGGCTGTGATGAACGTTTCGTTCAAAAGAATGGGAACATAAGTAAGATCTCATCCTTAATGAAGAAATCCTAATAGTACGTCGTTCTATATCTGGAGGATTTGCTGTACTTTGCGATCGATTACCCCCAGACTCGCAACGATCGCTTAAAAGTTTAAATACCTGTTTTGACTATTCTGACCCCTAAAAGCACTGTTCCTCGAACCACTCTGTCGACCGCCGGGATTATTGAATCTAGGATCAGATTGATCACTTCGGCGTCGACTATCGAACCTGCGATTATCACCAACACCTTGACCAAATCTGTTGGATTCCCTCTGCTGTCGGCTAGTTTCTTGGTATCGGTTGTTAACTCTGGTATCCCGCTAATTCTCCTGCTTATTCCTGTTTTTGAATTGATTATTCGCGCTATGAGTTCTGTTTTGGAAATCATGACTCGGACCCCTGGTCATTCTATTTAGAAACCTCTCCTCGTACTTATCAATTAACTGTAGAAGACTAGACATAGTCTGCGGGTGTCGTACCTCCACATAATCCAAAAGTTGCGGTTCTAAACGACTGTTCACATGATCAAGAAGTTTTTCTTCCGCCATGTCTAGTTTTAATTGTTTGTGTTTCACATGATCAAGAAGTTTTTCTTCCGCCATGTCTAGTTTTAATTGTTTGTGTATCTTCAACAATTCATACACAAATTCTGAAGGTCTCTCGTTACGATTTTGGTACGACGCATAGAAACGCGTTTCGAGCTCCAACCTATTTCGAACCACGGGGAATTGCTCCGTCAAAGCTTGTTTTAAGTGCGCGTAATCTGTCACCTTTTCTTCTACAACCTTATAACCTAAAACATCAAACCAATCTAGTGCCCGTCCCGTGAGATGACCCTTCAGATATGCACAAGCCAGTTGTGTGGGTATCTCGTAATATGTTAAATTGTTATCAATGTTTTCCAAAAAGTCCGAAACATTTTCGGCTCCCGAAAAACATTTCCCAGGGATTACTCGAAAACTAGATCCCACTCCCAACTCGGGGTTACTATTATGTTGGGTGCCACTGTGAGAAACCCCCTAGGTTACACCCTGAACACTAGGATTGAATTGAGGCAAAGGATTACCAGACGCCATTTTTAGAATAACAAATTATATTTATTCAATTAATTCAATTAGCAACCTTCTAAATACAAACATTAAACAATATGTCTACGTCAAAGGAATTTGCCTTTAATATTACTTTAAATCACAAAATATGATATTAATCAACTACTAAGCTCACTATCGAACGGGTTTACCGGAATAAGAGGACCGAGAAATATAAGCAACTTGAGTTACTAACATTCATTAACTTTACACTAATTTTATTATATATTAACTCTTGTGGCCTGATAAACTAAGTTCTAAATATCATCTGGCTATAATGTCGTTCTCTCCAGGTAGATCAATCCTTCCAATGGTATTTCGCTGACTAAAAAAAAAAAAAAAAAAAAAAAAAAATAACAGTAAGACTCTAATCACGCAATCCACTTGAATCTTCTTAAAGGCAGTCGGAAACCTCTATACCGACAATGTTAAATTGGCTGTTTTCGAGGTACATTTTCTCAAAATCTGTTATATGTACATGCTTGAAATTTTTCATATAATTAAAATACACATTTCTCATTATACTCAAATGAGCTTTTAGCTAATTTTGAATTTTTTCATAATTTATAAAATATTTTATCAAACATAGTTTACGCTAACCCGTTTTTCACATAAAAAAATTTGTAAAAAATAAATTTTGGGGTTTTTACAAAAAGCTCATTTCAGTATATATTAGCCATCATTATAAATATATCATAAAAAATTTACATACCTGTGAACAGTAGTTTCTAAGAAAAGGAACATCGAACATCAAAAATTGACATTTTGAGAAAAATTGATTTTAACGTATAATTACTTTTTAATTAAAACATTCCAGCTCCATATTCTAAATCATCAGCATTTTTTAGTAGTTCATCATCTTCTTTCTTCCTTTTAAGTCTTTTTTCCTTCCTAACTTCCTTTGTTTTTTGTAAACAATAGTATTTTGCTCGTAACAGCCTCTGTTTCTCGAGGCACTCCATCGCCTGTACCGTGTAATCACCAGGCTCAATACACATTTCTCTCAAAATTTCTAGTTTTGATACATTCCCCATATTAAATGAGGAAACTGCATCATATGTACCCAGTGACAAAACTTCTAATTGTACAAATGTTTTCTTCGGTACACGAGACCATATTACATTATTTACACTTTCGTTAGGATTTTGCGTACCTCCATGTAAACACTTTTTTAGCAATTCTGGATTAGCTAAATCCCTAAAAACAGGTCGCATGGCCTCCACAACATCCACAGGTAAACTATTTTTGTGATGATAAGTCTCCCCAAGCAATTCTGCTTTTTTAAACTTGCACCACGTATCTGTATCAGAGGGACAAAATCCATGCTGAGGTTTTTCATCGGTTGATAGCTTGTGTAAAAATATTGCCCATATGGCTTGTTGCATGCCCTTCACGCTAGACAAATTTCTGCGGATAGCTAGACCATAATATGCTTGCAGACGGTCGATTTCTGCCTCTGTCAATCTATTTCTTCCGCATAAAGGCTTTCCGTCAGAAAGTTTTTGACCTCTCATCTTAGTTTTCAAGCGTCGAAGACGTGTCCCCATTCTTTTCATAACATGACCTATGCATTCTAATTTCTCGACAGAGCAATGGTCACCATATACTTTGTTCTCGACAATAGAAGTAAACGCCTTGGAGTCCCCATCTCCTAAATATTTTGTGTACCGAACATTGTAGAGAGACTGGGAACGCTAAAAAATGGATAGAGCTCCAGCTACTTCCATCTTACCGCTGTAGCCTTCAAAATTTCTCTTACAATTTTGAAGATGCTTGGTTTTGTTCGGACAAATACAATGTTTTGAAAAAACTTCGACATCTATAACTTTGCCGGTATCAACACTTGTGACTGTCACCAAGCCATTCTTCGAAGAAAAACCACGCTTCTGCCAGCTACCATCAACAGCAACAGCAAGGTCCCTTTTTCCATCATTTTCATCAACGGCTTCACGAACAGCTTCTGCCATACTGTGTTCACAGGTTTCTCTTGTTGCCTGCAGTAAAATGTGGTTGTACTTTGAGAATTTTGTGGGTGGCGGGGAAGATTCATGATACCGCAAAACATCCTAGCAGATTCAGCACCTTTACCTATGCATCGCATAGCATACACTAGCCGGGTATTCAGTTCGTAATTCTCAGAACTATCGCATTTCTTGGAGTTAAAAAAGTATAGTTATATTTACAAGAAGGACATTTTAAGTGAAACTTTTCACAGCTTCACCACAGTTACTTTCACTGAGGTGCAACCTGAGTCCTGTTTTTCACACTTTATACATTTTTACAGCTTCAAAAACACACAAGCTAAAGGTTAATGTCCACAATAACATTTCTGAAACCAGAAAAAGCCTCATCCGAATATGAAATATCCATGTTTACAATTTTTTCTCTCACTGGCAGATGGTTCAGTTTCATTAGTACAAAGCTTTGCACCATCAGCACAATTCTTTTCATCAGCAGAGTTCTTTGGAACAGTAGAATTGCTTTCACCACAACCATCATTACTTTTATTACATCTTCCTTTATTAAAAACTCCTCTTCGTTTCTTAAATACTTTAGTCGATGCTCTAGGCATGGTTAAGTCGATATATTATAGCAATTTTTTTGAAAGTTTAAGCTTAATAATGTTAAAGAATACTTGCGAGTTCAAAAATTATAACGCAGTTTTGAAAGTGTAAACAAACACTGATTTGAACGTTAAAAATACAGTGAAGTTTCAAATGGGTTAGGAAATAAAATAATAAAAGGCTCAATTTATACAATAAAAGATAAATGTTTTGATTTATACCAGACGCTCAACTTTTAAGCCAAAACAAAAAACTTTGTTTACTTTTACGCTTGTCAAATGGGCGTGGCCCAGTTTCAACGATTATTTAAAAATAGGTTTTTAGGGCTTCTACTTACCCTAGAGGTTAAAGTAAGGTATTTTTAGAAAGGTTAAAATCTGTACTATGTGGAAATGTAAAAATCTCAAATTGTCAAAAAAATCAAATTTTACCTTTCCGACTGCCCTTAACTTCGTCATTACTTCTCTTGGCTCAGTGCTTCTCAAACTTTCAATACTGGCGCCCCCCTTTTCGATCACATTTTTTACCGCGCCCCCCTTATACATTAATAATGCACTGAATGCAATAATAATGAACTTTGATGCTAAAGCTACAAAAGGCGATCTTAATTATAAACCATACAAATTAGTAACATAAGTATTAAATTTTGTATACTACTTTTAAGCAAAAAATAAATAAAATAATAGGATAATTATTATGTGTGTTATTTTTCCTTTCTCTAATTTTTAAATTGGACTTATTGCAAAATACGGTGGCTGCTTATAAGACAAAATATAGATATCTGCTAAATATAGAAAAAGAACTCAGAGGGTCAATTTCTAATCATAAGCATTCCTTATAAAAACTTTGCTTTGCAAGACAAGCCCATGGAAGTCGTTAATACTTATTAAACTTGTTCCTAATTTAGTATTAATTAATTAGTTATAAACTACTATGGAGTACTGATACATTAAAAGTATACCGGCTGAAGTACCCGCTTGCACGAGTTCATTTATAAGAAAATAAAACATTATTGAAATAATCGCTGAATTTTGTAAGGAGAGTAAAGCCAAGTGCGCGACAATGTTTACAAAAATGTAAAATGATTTTTTTAAATGATTGCTCAAAGTATAATTAGTTTAAAGCGAACTATAATTTTAAGCCTTACAGAATTATCATTTAGAATTGATGTTGAATAATGAACAATAATATAAAATTCAGATGAAGAATAATTGTATTATTTTTAATATTTAAAGCGAAAAGACTTCAACATGTTTTAACCCTGGAGCAGGCGCGCACTCGATACTAATGGTCCAGCGGGGTTATTTAGTCACCCCACAATCCTTTTTTTATAATTATTTTTATAGTACACCAGTGTTTCTCAAACTTTCAATACTGGCGATTCAATTTTCAATCATAATTTCTGCACTGAAAACAAAAGCACTTCGTATACTATTACCATTTTGAAAATCCTACCTGTGTTAAACAGGATTTTCTGCGGTGGCTGCTTTGAAGACAAAATATAGATTTCAGCTAAATAAAGAAAAATAACTCAGTGTCAATATCTGATATTAAACCTTTCTTTGAAAAACTTTGCTCTACAAGACAAGCCCATGGAAGTCACTGATAATTATTAAACTTAGATTAATTTAGTATTAAGAAATTATTTATAAAATACCTTCTTCAGTACTGATACATTAAACGTATACTGGCTGAAACACCGGCTCTTCGCACGAGTTAATTTTTTTAAAAAATATAACATTATTCTTGATATAATAGCTAAACTGTAAGGAGAGTAAAACTGCGTGCACGACATTGTATACAAAAATGTAAAATGATTTTTTTTAGATAAATGCTATAATTGTAAATAACTGTTTAAAAGAACTGTAATTTTAAGAATCACAGAATTAGCATTTAGAATTAATGTTAAGTAATGAAAAAGAATATAAAATTCCTATGAAGAATAATTGTGTTACTTTTTTATATTTAAAGCGAGAAGACTTCAAAATGTTTTAACCTGGGAGCAGGCACGCACTCGATACTAAGGCTGATGGTAGTGCGGGAGAACTCAGTCACCCCAATCATTTATTTATAATTATTTTTACTCTACACGATACAAATTGGAAAAAAAAAATTCCAGTGAATAATTTAATTAAGAGAAAGTATACTTACCGGCTTTCAAAGAATGTTCAATCTTTCTTTGATGATTTGAGAAAAAGTCCAATAAAACTGAACTAAAATGATTGACAAGTGATAGACCTTAATAAAGGACGAAAAGCAAAGATACTTTTCACTAATATTACAGAAATGTTACTTGCTGGCAAAGCTGTCATATTTTGTTCAAGTAATTGTAGTTTTAATGAGCATTCATGATCGAGTGAGTGAATATTAACGTCGCACTGTTCAGCTACACGAGGGCTTTTGGCGGCGAACCACGTACTTTTGAACCATGGTCAAGTGACGAGGACGATACTTGAGCTGGCCTCTTAACTACCACACCATTCCAACAAGAGGACGTTTGAGCTCTTTACAAATTTAACGTGCACCTCTCCCTTTCACGACGGGTCTTTAGTGGTACTGGGCTCGAACTCGTAACACCTTTGGTGATCAACAAATAACAAGTTGAACTTTTTCTTTCTTGTGTCTTTTTGACAAGTCGAACTGAACCTTGTGGTACACTTATGGCTTCATATTTCAGTTGATGGAGTTCTTTAGGAAGCCATTGAAAATTTTCCTTTCGTTTCATGTTCATCGTGTTTCTCAATCATGAATAATATGCATCAGTTTCAACTTCCTTCAATACAGATCACAGATGCCACCGCTGCCTGGTTATAAGTGTATTCAGAAAAAATACGGATGCTCTAAAAAGTATTATGACGTTTCTCACTATGCTTTATATGTTTCAGATTACTCGTAAAAATAAATCTTAGCCAAATAATCCTTCAAAAATCAATCAATTCTTTCCAAATATCGTAAAACTCTTCATTATTTACAATTTCCCTATGCGAAAAACAAATACATAAAAGATGGGATGAAACTAATGTAGAAACCCTACCACAGTAAGTTTGAAGGTCAATCAAATAAATGACTAGCAAATTTATTATGCTGCCTGGCTGAAAAGTGAATCATGTCTTCCTTTTCTTTCTACAACTAATATACAGTATTTCAATAATAATTAAAGTGATGAAATGTTTATCTTAGAATTTTTCTCAGGGTCTGAGTTTCGTTTTTTCTTTTAACGAGTAATATTTTATGTTAAAACAGAAGAACGCCAGATGATAAACATAAATTATATCAGTGTTGTTGTGTATTTCTTTTATTATGGAAAAAGTATTTTGTTTCACTTCTTTCCGGTTATTTTTTAAAAAAAAATCATTAAATTTTCGATATGCTCGTGCCCCCCTTGCAGGGTTATCACGCCCCCCCAGGGGGGCGCGCCCCACACTTTGAGAAACACTGTCTTGGCTCAATAGCCTTCTATCTTCTAACTTACAACGCTCTCCTAAAATACCTTAATTCATTTGCATATCCCATTTTCTTCTTTTAGAGCTGGTTGGAATTATACGCGAATTTAAAATCCCCAAAGACGCCTAAGAGTATTATTGATAAGGTACCGTATAGATTCGTCACAGATGATAAAGGTTTATTATCTAGACCCCGAGGCAAAGCTACATCGTATTGACCACGAAAATCTACACTAATGGTTTTTTGAAAATGATTTAGTGTCTCTTTTTGTATTTCTAACTTTGTCTTAGTTTCTAAGGGATCTCTGTAATGCCAAGAGAATCTAGCTTCTACAAATCGGAAATACACATCATTTACAAACATGGAAGAAATATTCATAAAAGGATTTTTATCAAACTTAGTGTCATTTCTATAGGTTTTTCCGTAAGCGTCCAATCTAACTTAGTTTTTATTGCTACAGGACCTGATTTTAAATAGAACATAGTTCCAGTCTGTTGCTTTCCAGCAACGTCTGCTCCTAGTAACATTTCTATTCCCCCCAAAAAATTATGACCACTATCTGACAAATTAATTGTTTTATTTTTTAATTCATTTATCCAATGACCATGTCTGATTCTCGGAAGATCATTACGTATAATTTCTTGGTCATACACGTTTAGATTACAAATATAATAATTATCAATATCAGTTAAACAAATTTTATAACATTTATGTCTATACATTTTTGTTTTTGAACCGCCAAACAAAGAATGAACAAATTCTTCTCCTTCATATTTAAATCCTAATTTTTCAGCAGTGGATTTTAAAATATAAAATTTTTGAGATCCGGTGTCAATTAAAGTTCTTACTAATCTCTTATGGTTTCCGTTTTGCAACATAACCACAAGAGTCTGCTCGAGAACTTAAGAAGTGCAAGCTTGATTAGTTAGCCAAAACATTAAAGCTAGATGAACTAACTGTCGTGTTATTCTCAGTACTTGCACTTTCCGTTTCCAAACCAGATCTTAAAGGCAATTTAGAGCATAACACAGCATAATGCCGTATATTACATATTATGCATTTAACATCTGATCTCATGAAGTAGTAAAAGCAAATGCCATAACTTTACACAAGATGTCAAACTTTAAAATGCGTTTTACTCGAAATGTGTTTTTTTCGAAAAACTCAAACGGGGACAGCGATTGCTCAAAAAGTTTTGAAAATAATTAGCTGAATTTTTTTTGCTTATGTTCTGCATAATAGTAGAAGTGTTTTGATCTTCAGATTTATCAATAACTATTTTATTTCAAAATTTGCAGTCCTTTATGTGAATATAGTCAATGTTTTTTTAAGCAATTTCGCATAATCACTAAGATAAAGTGCTCTAGTTTTTGTAAAAATTAAAATATCTCTTATCCTGAAGGTCACTTCAAACAGGAATAACAAAGTAACACATCAAAATTGAAAAATTGAGAATTTGTTCATAAAATCTTTGTACAGAGCGGGCCCTGTTTATGTAATTTTTCGTACATTTTTACTAGTTTTTTCACATTTTAATAATAATAATTTTTTTTTCTTTTACCAATTTTAGGACTTTTGCCTTAAAATATACTAAATAAACATAAAAATCACAAAAAAATCTCCATATCTTCTTTTTTTCAAAAAACAGTTGTCGCAAGTAGTCGGATACCTTAATAGATTCTCTTGAACTGGTCGTGGAAACGCAGCCAATCCGTCAACTCTCCTGAAAACTGTGATTGAACTAAATTTTGGGAAGACGCAGAGATGAGGATGAAGATGTGACCAGGCTGTGGCTGTCCTTCTGTCTCAAAGTATCTGTCTTCACGATATTTTTCACGCGGACTTGCCAGGCAATCTCTTTTTCAGCATAGCCTTCCAAGGCTTCAAATTCAATATTGTAGGCTTCTTGCGTACAATTTGACTCGATCATTAATTCCAAAGCAGCATCTTCTACTTCTTTAAGTTTTGCAGTTTTTTATCTTTAATTGTTCTAATACAGTTTCAAAGGCAATTACATGTACTGGACCATGGTCATACATTTCTTGTATATGATTTACAGCCTTCGTGAAGGCTGTCCTCAACGGTGTGCGTCTCAATTTTAAAGCATCCATGTTCTACTTTCTTATGTTCAAAAATGTTTTTCAAACACTCGAGACCCACCCGGGGGCGCCAAAAATATTCAGACTCAATTCACAACTCATTTACATAATAAACTGAGTGCAAAATAAATGATGTTGTGACGAGTGTTTCTCAATTTAAATAAAATATTTATTAAGTATTTACATGGATGCATAAAAAAAAAGGTTAATTATCGCGCACGCTCATCGCCGTCTCATCCCTTCCAAACGCATCTGGAGGAATTCTCTCTTTTTGGAGCGTTTTCCCTCCCCCTGTTGCCACTGGCGTGAAGAGAAACACCAGCCGCTCTCCGGCTTCAGGTCATTCCCTTCGTCGCACTCCCACCTCTCTCTTTTGCTTTCGAGGCAACATTCAAAACAAAACTCAAAACCCCTCAGGGGGCTCCCCTTCTTTAGGTGAGTACGGATGTCACAATCCCGAGGTGCCCTAGTGATCATTTCCTTTTCCCAAGGAGTTTGCTATCTTTGGTAAACGCGGGTATCACGACCCCGGGGTACCGTATTAATCCTTTTTCTATTTTCGACCCTCTTTGTCACACATTTTGTCCTTTTTTTCTTTTCCCGTCGAGACCACAGATATACATTTCATGAAATATGCATATATTTAGAATTCTAAATTTCTTTATTGTCATTATATTATATTATACATTATTATTAATACAGCTGGGTTTTCATTTTGTTTTGCGTCACTTTGGTTTCTTTCTTTATTAATTTTTAGTTTGACATTTGTATTTTGTTTTACTAAGACCGTTGTTTGTCAACCCACATGTTTGCCGTGTGCGGCGTGCCGTAAGGAGGAAAATGGAGTCCTGGGGATACCTTTTGCGTTCCCTTTGGCACATGCTTCGCTGTAGACTGGACAAATCCGCCCCTGTCAATCGGCTGGTGGTACCCCTCTTCGGTGCCCCCGAAGAGACACTGCTGTAGGGTTAGTGCTGATGATAAGGGGTAGCGGGTTTACCCGTTGGATCCTCGCCCTGATGCTGTTGCATTATATTCTGGGTGTACGGCAGGTAAGCGCCGTGTCTGGTTTTTGCCAGTTGACCGGCACACTGCCTCCTTTGTTGGACTCCGTGGGGGGTGGAGGCACGCCAGAACGAAGTTTGTATCGCGCTTATGGATCCAAGTTTTCAGTGCCCGGGTAAAGGTCTTGTTTCACCTAATCCTACAATCGACGATATCGCTTCACATTTACGGATTCTCATTTTGTCATTGCCCAACAATGAAATGTCGAGGAAATCTCCGTTTGCCATTCAAAATGTCCTTAGAGGCACAGTTGGGGATCCGAAATCTGTTCGAAAATTACGTTCTGGTGACTTATTGATTGAAACGACATCCGCTGTACAGTCAAAATCTTTTTTTGTCAGCGAAAATGTTTTTAGACTCCTTGTTAACAGTTTCTCCTCACATGTCGTCAAATTCCTGTTGTGGTGTCATTTCTGAAGTAGACATGTGTGCGCTTCAGAAGCAGACATTCTCGAAGAACTTTCTGACCACGGTGTTATCCGGGTCAGAAAAATAACATTAAATAAAGATTCGCCTATATTCCCTACAAAACATTTAATATTGATCTTCAATTGGCTTAAATTACCGACATCTATTAGTGCCAGCTGTGATACGTTGTGATAAAATGTATAATGTTGTTTCCCCAACAGACGTATTTTTAAGGACAGCACTTTTATTCAATAGAAACATGTAAATTTTAAAATTAAAGGACCCACGCGGGTAATGTTTCAAAATGGCCTCCGACCTAACGCGCCGGTGCCGAGAAACTCTCTCTTCTTATACAAAAAAAACACATTCTTACCGGAGGGGAGCACAGTGCGCCTGCTGGTGAAGGGAGGAAAGACTACACCCCCCACAAGATTGATGTGTCACACATGATACTCAATCTGATTATAAAGCATAAAATAATATACATTCATATATAATACACTAAAATACAAGTAATTAGCATTACCTCACACTTAAAAAATATGAGAAATAAGTATACATAACAAATTACACAAAACTAAATTAAGAAAACTGTTATTCGAAAAGAAACATTAGCATTTTTTTAAATGTAAATAGACACACAAATAATGTAATGAGATAAAGAAAATAATTATTCATTAAATCTAGAATTTTCTTTTTAAAATTGAAAATCACATTTGTTACACTAATCGTGAGAGTGCATCAGCATGAGACATTTTCACACCAGGACAATGTTTGATTGTCACATTGAACTTTTGTAGTGCAAAAGCCCATATTTGTAGCCTCGCAGATTGTGGTGCCCTTTTTGTTAAGTAAGGTAAAGGGTTATGATCAGTATAAAATTCAATTTCAGTCCCAAATACCCATACTTCGAACTTTTTTAAGCTCCACACAATCGCAAATGCCTCTCGTTCAATAGTTGACCATGACTGTTGGGTCTTGCTTAATTTTTGACTTGCATAAGCAATTGGGTAACACTTATCACCACATTTTTGTGACAGGCAAGCAGCTATGCCAATTTGCGATGCATCTGAATGAATGGTATATGGTTTATCAGGAACTGGAGAGTACAGCGAAGGTGCTTCCACTAAAGCCTTTTTTTTAGAAGATGAAATGAGGAATCATGTTTCTCAGTCCATGGGATGGAATCAGGTACTCTCTTTTTGGTGAGTTCCGTCAATGGATACACAAGTTCTGAATATTTAGGAATATACTCACGATAGTAATTACACAGTCCAAGTACACTACGAAGCTCCTTCTTCGTTTTAGGCACTGGTAAGTTGTTGATAACTGCAGTCTTTTCGGGATCCGGTTCATGCTTACCAGAACCGATAATATGACCCAAATATTTAATTTGAGCTTTTCCAAAGGCACACTTTTTGAGGTTCACAGGGAAATTTAACTCTGAAAGTTTTGTTAAAATAGTATCCAGATGAAGATGTTCTTCCCAATTTTTGGAGAAGATTGCAATGTCGTCGATGTAGGCACGTGAAAATTCTCTGTAACACGATAATGCTTTGTTCATTTCACGCTGAAATGTTGCAGAGGCATTTTTCAAACCAAAATTCATCACCTTGAAACGGTACTGTTGCCGATGAGTCTTGAAAGATGTAAGATTTTTGCTGTCTTCAGCCATGGGTATAGCCCAATACCCCTTCAAGAGATCTAACGTTGTGATGATATTGGCTCTTCCAATAGAATGTATGAACTCCACTGCATCTTCCATCGGAAAATCATCAGACACACTCTCCGAGTTCAGAGCTCTGAAGTCAACACAAAGTCGTAGGGTACCATCTTTCTTGTTAACGCAAACAATTGGATAGGCTATTTCTGCGTCAGATTCTTCAATTAAATCAAGTCGCAAAAGCTCCTCTATCTTCTCATCAACTTTAATCTTCAAGGACTCTGGTATGCGATATACGAACGGCTTTTTACGTTCAATGTTCGGCTTTAAGCGAATTCGATGAGTCCCTACTTTGGCTATTTTCACATCACTTGTGAATAGTGTTTGGTGTTTTAGAACAATCGCTAGCACTTGTTCCCTCTCACTCTCCTTCAGATGATTCAGCTTGATTTCATGTAGAACTCTTTCAGATGTGGACCTCGATAAATTAGGAGTGGGATGGATTTCTCCGAATTCGTGGTCACCTTCAAAAATGACCCCAACTGCCAGTGCACGAGGATGATACTTCCTAATCTTATTCACGTGAACATGTCATACGGTTCCATCGGGCAGTTTAACTTTATACGAATGGGGTCGATGGTGTTGAATTATCTCTCCAGGTCCAATCCATCTCGCATAGATCTTATAACTAGAATCTGGTATCAGCAAAACAACTTGCTCTCCGATGCTAAAATTCTTCACAGATGACCTCTTGTTGAAGTAATCTCCATAAGCCTTTTGTTTCTGAGCAGCAGTTAAAGAGGCACTCTCAGCCTTTTCCATATTTATCTTCATTTCCTGAAGGTAATCAGCAGCTGACTGGGAAATGTTCGTCGGAAGATGTATTTCGCCTGCCCAGGATGATTAAAGAATGGCTAACGGCCCTCGAGCTTCTCTGCCATAAAGTAACCTAAATGGTGATACACCAGTGTTAGTGTTCGGTACTTCACGGTATGCAAACAACAGAAAAGGTAATTGTCGATCCCAGCTACGTGGATCTTCACGAATAACGTGATGAATCATGTCCTTCAATACTTTATTCCATCTTTCAACTAGTCCGTTGCTGGCCGGGTAGCCAGGACAGGAAAACCTAGGAATAGATCCAATCCTTTTCGTAAATTCTTGGGTTAAAGCCGACTTGAAGTTTGTGCCTTGATCACTGGCAATTATACTCGGAATTCCAGTCCTCGAAAATATTTGTAATAGAGAGTCACATGCATTTTTGGCTGTTAGGGATCTAAGTGGTACTGCTTCAGGCCACCGTGTATGTGGATCCATCATACAAAGAACGTATTTATGTCCTCTGCCAGATGGCGGTTGAATAGGTCCGATCATGTCTATGTTAACAATCTCAAAGGGAAGTTCAGGACGGACAATAGGTGTAATGGGAGCTCTATCTCCAATTTTCTCAGGCTTCGAAGCTGCTGACACCTTTTGCATGTCTGGACGAATTCAGCAATTTCGCCAGACATATTTGGCCAAAAAAATTATATTTTATCTCTCTTTTGTTTTCTTAACCCCCATATGACCTCCAAAAACTGACTCATGGGCTAGTTTCATTACCTTATCTATTCTGCAACGCGGTAAAACTAATTGCATAACTGGTTCATTTAGAATTTTTTCCCTGTGATAAATTAATCCATAAATTAATAAAAAATTTTCCTTTGTTTAATTTTAACTCTGCACGAACCTTTTCAAGAGAATCACAATTATTCTGCTCATCTTTCATTTTAGTGTAATCCGAATTAAAATTTATATTATCTGAGTCACTCTCAACATAAAATATATCTTTCCCACACTCTGCTTCATTTTCATCATTTGAAAACGTAATAGAACTATCAGCCGATTTGGCAAAAATCTCATTTTCCTTTTTATTATTTTTGTCATTTATTGAACACAAAGACTCATATAAAGCAGGAGGTATTAAAGCATCGGCATTTAATTTATCTGTGATCGCTACCAAGCAATCCATTGGATGATTCAAAGAATTATTATCAAGAGCTATAGCGGTTTTAATTAGTTTTGCTTCTACATTTTCTTCGAATGCAGAGCTTAAAGTAATTTTTCCGAATTCATCATTAGAACTATCTGGAAAGGTATCGGAATTGTATATAAAAATCTGGGTTCCGCTATCCAAAACACAATTTATTGCTTTCCCGTTAATATAAACAATTACATATTTCAAAGGCTCAAGGTCAACTTTCGGTTGTACATATTGCACTTGAGAAGTCTCTTTTTTCTCATTTTTTAATTTAGAACACTTTCTATTACAATCTCGAGCTAAATGGTTTTCACCACAAATGTAACATTCTATTTTTTATTTAACCTACTTTGTTTTGAGTTAATAAATTTGTTTTCTTTCGAATTGAGATTTATTACTTCCTCGCGTTAGGAGGGATATATTTAAAATCCTTTCGTGAGTCATTCTGATTATGACATGCTCTATGTGTAAACTCCGAAAATGATTTTCCTTTACAAGCATAAAACATGTCACACTCTTTTCCCACTTGAATTGGTTTGAACCAATTTTGCTCCTGTTTTATATTTATATGAACGGCAGTTTCATTATCTAATGTTTCATATAGTTTATCGCTAACAATTAATTCCTTTAAAGAATTAAAATCATTTACATTTCTCAAATTACAGTATTGATCCCAATTCGTTAACAAACGAGATGCCAACTGAACATGCGTTTCATTTGGCATTCGTTTCGCTTTTTGAAAATTTTGCAAGCAAATTAAAGGTGTTGGCTCAAATTCTCTTAGAACTAAACTTTTTAATTTATTATAGTCGCTTATTTCTTCATCTTTTACATAAACTAAAATATTTTCGGCCTTTTCTCCTAGCAAATTTAAAAGAATCTCTCCTTTAAATTCATCCGGCACATTTTTGGTTTTAAATGAACGTTCTAAAGAGAAAAATAAACTCCACACCTCTTGTTTTTTAGGAATCGGAAGAGTTAAAGTACGAACACTTAGAATAAAATTTTCTATTGAAGTTTGCTTTGTTTCGGGATTTGTACGCTGCAACTCATTGCTATCCCTTTGACTTTCCAATTTTGCCCTTTCTAAATTTATTTTTCCCAATTCTATTTCCAGTTTAACTTTTTCCAGATTTATTTTTTCAAACTCAACTCGCGATTCTGCCGTTACACGCACTTGCTCTTCCTTTGATTTTCTGTCCGAAATAATCGAATCTAAATAATCATCAATAAACTCTTTATTGTTTTTATATTTGTCTCTCTCGCTATCTGAAATTAAATTTTTCAAATCTATCACTCTCATTTCTGGGGTTATTTCCTCACCCAATTCATCCGCAATTAATATTAATTCTTCCTTTCTGGCTCCGCGAAACATGCTTAGAAAGAAAGAATTATACCAAATGAATTAACGCAGAAAATTTAGAAAAGAAAAAAAAAACCTTGCTGAATTCGCTCAAAACCATACAAAAGGGTTGCCTACCTCGTGGTTCCTTTTGATGTCTTGACTCCCTCTCAGGCGTTCTATATCCTACCGTGATGCGACAATGTGATACGTTGTGATAAAATGTATGATGTTGTTTCCCCAACAGACGTATTCTTAAGGACAGCACTTTTATTCAATAGAAACATGTAAATTTTAAAACCCACGCGGGTAATGTTTCAAAATGGCCTCCGACCTAACGCGCCGGTGCCGAGAAACACTCTCTCTTCTTATACAAAAAAAAACACATTCTTACCGGAGGGGAGCACAGTGCGCCTCCTGGTGAAGGGAGGAAACACTACACCAGCTATCTTAATTGTAAAATACGTCCTTACATTCCGAATCCTCTGCGCTGCTTAAAGTGCCAGAGGTTTAGTCATTCTCGAACTTCTTACCGCGGACAACTAACATGCTCTAGGTGTACATTTGTAGGGCATTCTTCTATAGATTGTACCCTAGAACCGAAATGAATTAACTGTTCACAGCCTCATTCCGCCGATTCCAAACTTTGCCCAAAATGGAAAACGGAAAAACAAATACACAAGAAATTAAAACTAATAAGAATATATTTTATTTAGAAGCCCCCGAAAGATAATAGCCCAACCTTTATCACAGACATATTCCCAGGCTGTTAAATCATCAATAACACCCTCTTCTACACAGACAGATGAAAATATTACAAAAATAGAATGACCACCTTTAAAGCTTCTTAAACCACTTCATCGATCTCGAAACAAAATAATATTGCACCTATTCCTATAGTTTCTACATCGTCTTCTTCCACTCAAGCACAACTATTGCCTTCCACTTCTACAATATCAGAATACCAGCCACCTATTCCTTAATTTGATACAAATGGTCCCTTATGCTTACAGGATCAAGCACACACAATAGTTAAAAAATCCAGAAAAAACTTTCCGGCTAAATTCACAGAAACAAGTGCCTCTCTCTCTCTCTCTCTCTCTTCTTCACATTTCAAAAACCAATATACGTCCTGCCAAAAAACCAGCTTTAAAACCTCGTAAGAAAAAAGAGTCTTCTTAAACCCATATGTAACGAAATCGAAATAAAGATGACACCACATAGACCAAAGATAAACACATGTGTACAGGATACATCTGATGAAGAGGATATGCTGTTATACGACATTGAAGAGGAAGAAGCGAAATATATGGTTTAACACCGACCAGAAATCACGAATAACTTCTCCAATACCTCTATAGGACTTGAGGGGGAAATCCCCATAAAGACCTATTTACTTTGATTTTTAATTCTAACGTTTTTTACCGAATTTTTCGATTTTACATATTTTAAAACAGGTTTTAAAAGACTATTTTACAATTTTATACTTTAATTATCTAAATGGATTTTGCGCAGCTTAGCCTAAGTTGGCTCTTGCGCCATAGAACCCAACACTCACTCACTCGAGCATAAAAAGAAGAAAAGAATTACTCAAAAGCCAGAAATCGGAAATAAAATGACATCTCCTACACCCAAGAAAACATATTACAAAGACGAGGATATAATTATATATATGACGTCGATTAAGAGGAAGAATTTAAAGTAGATACAAACCTTTGTTTAACCCCTACCAGATGCAGGAAATAACATTTTGTAGTCGGACTTGGTGGGGAAAATCCTCACCAAAATCTGTTTACTTTTAATTTTAGGACTGGTTTTTTAAACTTGTTTTGAAATTTTACGTTTTATTACTCCAACTCTTTTTATAAATCTTTTTAACCATTTTATACTTTTAATGATTAAGTAAGTGTTTGGCGCAGCTTGGCCAAAATTGGCTCTTGCGTCATTAAAATACACAATCACTCACTCACTCGAACTGCCATTGCTGCATCGGGAGACAAATCAACTACGGAATAGTTATATTTGGTGCGTTCGAAGGTTGATTCAAGCATCCCGAACCATAGCGCGGGATCTGATGAAACAAAAGCTGGAGTTTTAACAGTTGAAATATCCTCCATATATTTAGAAAGGTTGAAAAAAGCATCTAAAATTAAAATGGTTATAATTTTATAGCGTGAAGGTTCTAAGTTCAGCGTCAATGAGATGAGGGAGTACAAACATCCGATATTATGAGCACACTACAGTACTGTGATGAGTAGAGCACTGGACTATCGCATTGATTGGTTCTGTGTAATCCAGGGTTCATACATTGAACACCTTACAAATATGTAAATAAACCTTAATTTTTTTCTTTACTCTTTCGTGTTTTTTTTGTATTAGTCGTCGTATAAAGTTTTTTTTACTCCAGCGCTCTAAAACCTTGTCAATGACCTTGTGCATAGTGCTACCAAAGAGCAATTTCGATTTGTGAGAAACACCGTCAGATTCAAGGACAAAATCATCAAAAACATGTTTTTTTAAAAAATGAACAATGATTTATTTTAATGTAAAAGCAAACACAAATACGGGACAGGAAACATACAGAATGCGTGACATCACCAGTCAAGGGAGCGTTCTCGAAAACTGTGAAGGGTGGGGCTATGCTCAGAATAGAACTGCGAGTACCAGCGTCGATACCTCCCAATCAGACGGTCCTCTTTGACCAGGGTGGGCTTCCGTAGAAACTTCTTGTTGTTCCACACAGAAATGTCGCGCTCCAACTGAAACAAAAAAGGAAAGTAACTGAACAAAAGAAGAGAGTTCAAGAGTTCTTAATGAGAGAGTAACTTAAATATCTTAATCACGTGACCCCCTAATCTCCCCTTCCTTCCCAAAATATGCCTTTTTCATTCGAAGATGATTGGCAAATTTGGAAAATAAAACTTTTTGTATGGTAGAGGGGAAAAAATAACTCTTATTTCCTATTGAGTGGTGAAAAAATACTTGATTCATAGTTTACCACTAGTTTGTTAGCCCCAGAAAAGAGAACACTTTTGAAGAGGTTAACCAAAAGACAAATTTTGACGAACAAATGAAATTCATTTTAAGACACGTTAAAAATGTTTTAAATAATGCGCACTTTGAAAATGCTTTTTAAAAGTGGTGAATAAAACCGTAACTGCCTTTCTTGTTCCTTTTTTCAATTTTTTAAAAATTTAAACATGAATATAAAGTTTTTTTTCCTACTCTTTTCATCTTCCTCGTCGATTCCCAAGCTGAAATTTCAGCCTTACCCAGTAACACAACAACTGACAGCTTACACACAATTCAGTGCCGTAGTAAAATTAATGATCTCTCATTTCATAGGGTTGGTCTGTGGCTTTTCAGTAGATCCCAAGGCACGTTGGGATCCCTAGTAATGAGAGAACTGAGCAAGAACCCAAACAGGGAGCTGAGTCGTCTCAACCGGAAGTTTCCTTGACCCTTAGAAGAGTATAATGACCATTTACATAGACAAATGTACTGCCACGATTTAAAAAAAAAACAAGAGACATGGACAGCCATGGGAAACACTTGCCACTGTGGGTCGTATCCTGAGGCACCTAAGGAGATCCAAGCATGTTGCTCACTTTCGCCTACCTCTCTGGGGGACCACATTTATTAGGTGCATAGGGGTGTCACAATCCCAAGGTGCTGTAGTGATCGTTTCCTTTTCCCAGGGAGTTTACTGTCCTTGGTAAACAACGGAGTCACGACCCTGGGGTACCCTAGTGATCCTTTTCTTTTTTCGACCCTCCATCTTGACATCCATTTCCTTCTTTTCCCGTCCATACCACAGACATATATTGCGAAATAAACGTAGTTCAAATTCAGTAGTTTTTTCTAATTATAACTTTTTTATTAACATATTTTGGTTTACCTTTTGTATTGCGTTAAATTTTTAAATTTACTTCAGTCAATTTCATCCATTCCCTAAACAAATATATCAATATTCACTCCTGTTGTTTCCACATCATCATCTTCAACCAAGCACACCTCTTGCCATCCACCTCTTCAATAGCAGCTACTATGTCGGAGCCTCAACCACCTATTCCTACATCCTCTTCCCCTCCAACTCCGGTTTTCAACATCTACCGTTAAACCTAAAATAGAAATCAAAATGGCACCCCATAAACTGAGGAAAAGTTCACCCATTCAAGGAACTACGGATGAGGAAATGATCGTGTACGACATAGAAAAGGTAGAATCACTAAATAATCATTTAACTTCGGGGATAATTTCTTGTCCAAATAACACTTTTTTCACTTATTTGCTTTATCGTTATCTATTACATTACGATCTTGTCTGGCATGGTGGGAAATATCCCCCACCAAAATTTGTTTGCATTTGTCATTGAAATACGACTTTTATACTTGATTTGATGTTTTAATTTCTAAGTAAAATGTCTTGTGTGTGATAATT
Organism: Trichonephila clavipes; assembly: GCA_019973935.1. NCBI lineage: Eukaryota > Metazoa > Arthropoda > Arachnida > Araneae > Nephilidae > Trichonephila > Trichonephila clavipes. Next base: position 111,665 of record BMAU01020754.1, read on the forward strand.
GTTTTTACATATTTTATAAATTGTTTTAATCTTTTAACAAATGTTTGGCTTAGTATAGCCAGAATTGGCTATTGTGCCAAAAAACCACTCCCTCACTCACCTAACCATCCCTCTCAGGGGGCTCACCTTCTTAAGGTGAGTACGGGTGACACAATCCCGAGGTACCCTAGTGATCTTTTCCTTTTCCCCTAAGGGGTTTACTGTCTGGTAAACACGGGCTTCATGAACCCGGGATACCCTAGTGATTCTTCTCTATTTTCGACCCTCTTTTCCCTTTTCTTTTTTTCTCGTCTAGAACACAGACCACTAGTTCAAGATGTACATAGTATAAAGTATAAATTTTTTCTAATGAGAAAATTTACAATTATTTATTAACGTATTTTGATTTGCATTCTGTATTGCGTTAATTTTGTTTCTTTCTCGTATATTTCTTTCAATATTTTGATTATGTTAATTAATTTATTTTCGACTAACAACGTTGGTCTGCCAACCCGCATGTTTGCCGTGTGCGGCGTCCCGAAAGGAGGAAAATGGTGCTGGCCTTTGGCTCACGCTTCGCTGTAGACGGGTGGCAGGTGTAAGCCAGCTCCTGTATAAAGGCCTTGTTTTATCCACTCTCAACACTGATAAAGTTTCTGGACACATGCTCGTTTTTTAATCCTATATCTTCCTAACAATGAAATGTCTCAAAAGTCACCGTTTGCAACTCGAAAAGCTATTCAAGGAATAAGTGGTGAATCCAAATCGGTCAAAAAATTACGATCTGGTGATTTTCTTATTGAAACATCATCTGCCTTACAAACGAAATCTTTCTTGTCAACCAAAACATTTTTAAACAGCCCGTTAGCTGTAAATCTTCATATATATATAGATCCTTAAATTCTTGCCGTGGTGTCATATCTGAAACAGATGTTTTGTGCGCCTCTGAATCAGTAATCTTAAAAGGACTTTCTGACCAAGGGGTTACTCAAGTCAGAAGAATCAAAATGAAAAAAGACCCGTTACTTTCTCCAACGAAGCATTTAAAATTAACTTTCAATAGCCCCAAACTACCATCTACAATAAAAGCTGGATATCTTAATTGTAAAATGCGTCTTTACATTCCGAATCCTCTGAGTTGCTTTAAGTGCCAGAAGTTCGGTCATTTTCAAACTTCTTGCCGCGGACAACTAACATGCTCTAGGTGCGCATCTGTAGGGCATTCTACAGAGTGTACCCTAAAACCGAAATGAATTAACTGTTCACAGCCTCATTAGACCGATTCCAAACTTTGCCTAAAATGGAAAACTGAAAAACAAATACAAGAAATTAAAACTAATAAAAATATAACTTACTTAGAAGCCCGAAAGTTAATAGACCCACCTTTTTTACAGACATATTCCCAGGCTGCTAAATCATCAAAGCATCCTCTTCTACACAGACAGATGAAAAAATTACAAAAATAAAGTGTCCACCTTTAAAACTACTTCACAACCAACTTCATCCATCTCGAAACAAAATAAAAATGCATCTATTCCTACAGTTTCTACTTCATTTGCTTCCAATCAAGCACACCTATTACCTTCGACATCTACAATATCAGAATCCCAGCCACCTATTCCTATAATTCCTATATCTAATGACGTACCTTCCACCCCCATTCCTTCCACATCTGCAATATTACCAACAATACAAAGTGAAACTTTGTTACCAATATAATCATTCTTACTACTACTACTTCAACTGGCAATAGCTTAAATACTTCCGCTTCATCTTTAAAAACCGATACACGTTTATTTCCTATAACTTCCAATAAATTTGCTACATTATCAACTGAAATTCACAGCCATCAGTTTCCTTATCAGAGTCAGAAGCTACTGCATTCGATAATGAACCTTCTAACACTTCTAAAATTCCAGAGATTAAAACAAAACTCAAAAAATCGAAAAAGGCGTGCAAAAGAACAAAACGCAGAAATTGAAATTGAAATGACCCCTCACACACCTAAGAAAAGCTACATTCATTAAGATTCAGAAGACGAGGATATGATTATATACGATGTAGACGAAAAATTAATGGATTTTCATGTACGGTCTGGTTATTCACATTTCCTGACACCTACTAAAAATCGAAGAAGTTAAAATTTACACATATGATTTGAATTGTGTTTTAGATCAAGATATAATGGTTAATATTTTAAACTATTTTCGATGTTTTTTATTTCACCCACTTTTGCCATTTTAATAAAATGTAACAATTAAACATGAATTTTTAAAAACTTTTTCAACGAATTTTTATGCTTAAATATAAAATTATATCTTTAATTTAAGTTTTTAACTGTTTTTAAAAAGTTTATGGGAATTAAAACAAATGTTTGGCGCAGGATAGCCGAAATCGGCTCTTGCGCCAATAAAACCAAAAATCACTCACTCACTCGCCTTACTATCGGACATTACTTTTTGGAAGTATACCTCCACTGGCTTGGCCTTTACATTGGTCATACTTGCTTCACACACAGGCATTTGTTGTTGGGAGAAGATGCTCCTGAACGTCCTTCATTAAAGTTTTCGTACTCAATTCGTCACATTTTAGTACAGTGTCCCGTTTTTAATAATTATTGCATGACTGTTAATTCATCTCATTTTAATTTAATTTGTTGTTTCAATTAGTGTTTTTATAAATATATATGCGTTTGTGTATTTGTTATTTTTAAAATTCATTCACTCACTCATAACTGGCTTGGCCTGACTGCTGACTAGGCCTGCCGACTCTGTGGCCACGCCAGGATGGATCGCGACCCCGTGCTCCAATGCACTGAACCCGTTGGACACCCGACTGACGTCATCATCATTCTCCTGGGACATGAGATCATGGGAGGCTCGGCGTCAAATGATCAAGAAACGGAGCGTGGGTGTTGGATAAATAAATAAACACTTCTCACCAAACTTAACTCGCCCTATTTCACCATGCTTGCAACTTCGAGTAATGATGGGCGCCAAAACTGTTGAAGTGCTACATGGCAGAACAAAGACTGGAGTTAAAATACTCTTAATTTCATCGATGAGGATGATAAAACTTGTAATAAAAATGATGTCTGCGCAACAAGTTAGAAAAACTTGAAATAATTTATTCGGAGATCATTATCATTTGAAATGGAAGAAATGGAAATTGAGTATTACGAAACCAATGCAAAGCTTCAGAGTTCTTAAGAAAATGTTTTGTGAGAACAAATGCATATAACGCTGAAAATTCTGATGTTTTGAAAAAGTTTTAAATATGAAATCTCTAGCAATTTTAAGTTACCAAAACTGAATCCAGATTTTTTTTTGAGATTATGAATGCCCTTCACTTAAAGTATTGTATTTGTTAAAAGTATTTCTTGTGTTGAGGACAATATAAGTTAGTGAAACATTCAAAATTTTCAGAATCTTACAGAGTTAATGCTGTTTGAAACTTCCGATATAATAAAATACCTTCCTATTACTAAAACTGCTTATAGTGTCTGCTATTACTTGGGGAAAATTATTAACAAGTTGTTGTAAAAAAAAGCAAAACATTTCATCACGTATCCGCAACCTTCCCCTCAGGGGGCTCACCTTCTTTAGGTGCGCACGGATGTCACAATCCCGAGGTAACCTAGTGATATTTTCCTTTTCCCAAGGGGGTTTACTGCCTTTGGTAAACACGGGTGTCGTGACCCCGGAAAACCCTAGTGATCCTTCTCTATTTTCGACACTTTCTTGTCTCATACAATTTCTTCTTTTACCGTCCGGACCACACAGGCATATATTACGAAATGAACGTAGTTCCAATTTATTAGTTTTTTCAAATGTGAAAATTTGCTATTTTTTATTAACATATTTTGGTTAACGTTTTGTATTGCGTTTAGTTTTTTTCGTATATTTCTTTTAATATTTTAATTATGTTGCTTTATTTGTTTTCGACTAACACCGTTGGTTTCCCAACCCGCATGTTTGCCGTGTGCGGCGTCCCGTAAGGAGGAAAATGGTGTTCTGGGGATACCTTTGCGTTCCCTTTAGCCCACGCTTGATTGTAGACAGGTGACAAGAGTGAGCCCGCTCATGTCAATTGGCTGGTTGTACCTCTCTTCGGTATCCCCGAAGAGACGCTGTTGTAGGATTCGTGCTGCAGATAAGGGGTGGTGGGTTTACCCGTTGGATCCTTGCCCTGATGCTGCTGCATTATATTCTGGGTGTACTCCAGGTAAGCGCCTTGCCTGGTTTTTGCCAGATGACCGGCACCCCCTGGCCTCCCTTGTTGAACTTCGTGGTCGGTGGAGGCACGGCAGGACGAAATTGTTTTCGTGCTTATGGATTCAATGCTGCTGTGCCCAGGTAAAGGCCTTGTTTTACCCAAACTTAACCTTGATCAAATCACAACTCATGTAAGATTTTTGTTAATATCTTTAAAAAACGACGAAATGTCTAAAAAGTCACCATTTGCCATTCATAAAGCAATCATTGGTATAGAAGGTGAACCGAAATCCGTCAAACGTTTACGATCTGAAGATTTACTTCTAGAGCCCAATTCTGCAATTCAAACTAAATCATTCCTACTGGACAAATCTTTTCTTGATTCACCAGTCGATATAAGTCCACATAAGCACTGAATACTTCTCGCGGTGTAATATCTGAACCTGACCTGTTGACCTTACCTGATTCCGAAGTCCTCGATGGATTCTCTGTTTAGGGTGTGATACAGTTGAGAAGAATAACAATAAAAAAAGATAATTCAGTAAATAAGGAATTTCGTATAGGTTCTTTTCGTTCAATTGAAGATTCCAAAAGAAAATCCAGGCACAATGAATGCTCCGAGTCTAGTGGCTCAAAATTTATTGTTGATTTATAGCCACACACACACAACCCAAATACATATTAAGGAAACTAACTATATACATTTAATTTTAAGTTAACACCATTTTGTTTAAATCATCGCCAACTATCCCGCTCATTCTCCCATGTCCTATCGCTCCGCCATGTTGGTCACTTCCTTTCCTCGTTCAGCTTCAAGTCTCTCTTCTCGATGGCTGCGCCACCAATAAAGAATTTTGAACTTCCGGGCGAATCTTACACAGTACTTCCGAGAAAGTATTTAATTTTAACTTTTAATAGCCCTACACTACCGAAAACTATAAAAGCTTTATATTTAAACTGCAAAATACGTCCTTATATTCCGAATCCCTTGCGCTATTTTAAGTGTCAAAGGTTCGGACACTCTCAGACTGCTTGCGTGGACAATTGACGTGCTCTAGATGTGCATCTGTTGGACATGCCTCCTCAGATTGTAGACTGGAGGAGAAATGCGTCAATTGTTCAGAGTCTCATTCTGCCGTTTCTAAACTATGTCGAAAGTGAAAAATTGAAAAAGAGATCGAAACAATTGAAACCAACAAAAACATATATGTAGAAGCCCGAAAGTTAATAGCCCCACTACCATCTCAAATGTATGCTGAAGCCCTCAAATCTATAACTATAAAAAATTCCTCTGAACGGATAAAAATATTACAAAAATAAATTGCCCACCTTTAAAATTACTCCAACTGCTTTCATCGCTCCCTAAACCAAATATATCCACTCCGGCTGTTTCCACATCAACTCACAAGCACAACTACTTCCTTCCACATCTTCAATAGCAGCTAGAGTGTCGCAGCCTCAGCTACCAACTCCTGTGTCTGATGCCGTGCTTTCCGCAACCAATAATATGCTCACCACTATTGAACCATTTTCGTCAATAATATCCGCTTCTCCATCAAATTCCGATGTTCAATTTCCAAAGAGTGCAAATCAAAATTCAAAAAAATAGAAAACGCACAAAAACACCGGTACCAGAAATCGAAATAAAAACGACTCCACATCAACCCAGAAAGTCGGCACCTACTGAGTACACAACAGATGAGGAAGACATGATTATGTATGACGTGGAGGAGGATGATCTTGAACCAAATCCTGTGGATAAATTCGCCAAGAAGGAATATTATCGAGACAATCCTGACCAATATTTGCGCGCGGTAACCCCAACACGGTTCAGGAAAAGTAGGAACTAATTTTTTTCATAAAACGTTTACTGCTGTAACTTTGTTTTAAATTCACATTTTTCATTTGTCTCTTTTTTTTAAAAAAAAACTTGTCTGACTTGGTGGGGAATATCCCCCACCAAATTATGGTAGATTTTATCATTTGAAAACATTTTTTATATTATTTGATATTTTAACTTTTATTGAATATTATGTTCAGTATTTTTTACATACTTTTTATGAAATGTTTTAAAATTTTAACATATGTTTGGCGTTTAATTGCTTTTTAGTATTCTAAAATTTGTGTGTTAATATCAGTAATTTAAATTTTTATTATTTTTTATGTTTAAACAATGTTTGGTGCAGTATGGCCATATTCGGCTCTTGTGTAATAAAATCCCAAAATCAATCAATCAATCCACAACCTTCTTTTAATAATACCAACTAGAGCAACACAGCAGAAACTTCCTACAAAGTAATGGCATGCCTTAAATTTATTGTTACTAAAGCAGAGTCTAAAGATCAAATGGTTAATTCACATTTTATTACAAAAGGCTGATCCTGAAACACACCAAGAACAAGCCCTTTTTACAAATATAATTGATTTTGCTAAATTTAAAACATTTATAGAATTTTTAAATAACAAGTGTACATACTTAGAACATTATAATGAAAATAAAATTCATGAAAAACTATCTTATATTTATCAATCGTAATTTAAAATATTCATGTTGTTAACCCGGGATCACTCCCCCCTGTCGCCGCCTGGCTACTTGCGGGGTGTAGAGAACACCCCAAATTTTTAACATTTGTATTTAAATATGAAAAAAAATTAGTCAATTATAATACATATTTATAAAGCACAAAATGTTTTTTATATTATACAAATAAAAATGTTAAATGTATTGCATATAAATGAGACAAACATTAATTTAAACTAAACATACAAAATTTTCATCTTAAAATGCATAATTTTATATTTTTTCATAAACCACAAGTAAAACGTATGCACCAGTAATAAGCATACTTTATAATTAATGATAGGATAGAAAGTAGAAAAATGATATTTTAAACATTTTTCAAACATTCAGAGCTGACTGTATCCATATACCCAAATGCTTCTCAGCCCTCAGATAAACTTTTGAAGGTCGTTATGTTCCAATTGTCCGAGTAACAGTGATTGCATCAGGCCTCAAGGTTCATTGAAGGTAAAATGTGCAGCTACAGAAAAAATTGAGGCTCTGCGCATTCTTTTTAGAATCTTAGGAGGCTTTTCTCGTTGTTGGGGTGTACGGAACACCCCGCGCGAGTGATCGTGGGTTAAAAGAATCACCTTGTATTTAAATATTCTAAGTTTAAAGAAATGTCTGTAAAAGAGAGAAGGCAACCAGTTCTTAAAAACATGTGCATGAATTGTTTATCTGATAAACATATTGAGTAAACGCTGTAATTCTAGTTTTACATATCATCTAAGTGTCATATTTTAAATTTCATGTTATTCGTAAGAGTTTTCAAATTTTAATTTGTAGAACCTGTATGCATCATAAATTGATGAGTGTAATGCATTTTTTCTTCCTAATTATATTTACACCGCTTTTAAAGTTTTTAAAACTGTTGTTTGGGGCAATTTTGCCAGAATTGTCTATTGCGCCATAAAACTCCACAACCACTCACTCACTCTCTTTACATATCATTTATGCAAGAAAAAAGTTGTTTTTAAAAGTACACTACAATTTTAAAAATTATGGCATGTCAACGAATAAATCTCAGCCAAAGGTTAAGGCCAAACAGGAAATGATACTTCATCATCTAATCAAAACAACAGAGAAGTTACAGCTTCCGTAAATATTAAAAATATCTTGGGTGAGAACTGTCAAATTAGAGATGGCTGACAGCGGAAGTGTAGTATCTCTCAGAAATGCTGGAAACTGCTATGCATTTAAAGAAAAATGCTAGATTTCGAATAATAGGGCCTACAAGATTATAAAACCGTGATGACCAGAGGATGTGTCGAAATGGATTTAAAACCATTGCAGGACCCCAAAGTCAAACTACCAAAAAACAAAGAATAGTTTAACATTTTTAAAATAATGTACTTTTGAACTCACCATGATGGCCTCTGCCAGCACCAGGAGGTCTGCGGGCAACTGTTTGAAAGCGGGCTCCGTATACAAAAGGTGAATCACCATCTGTGTGAGGGGACCCATGGGCACAATGTGTTGAAGAAACACCCCTTTTCCGAACCACGTCTTCATGTGCAGATGGACAGTGGCGGGGCCGATCTAGAAAACAATCCCCGTTAAATACTGATTTTCAAAGTCGTGACAATATTTTTTGTTTGAAATGACTCTTCGAGAAGACCTCTTTATAATATTGCAAAAGTAAAAATATTGAACACTTTCTTAAAATTTTGAGTACAAACTCTCATAGATGTATATTTAAATATCTCACCATTCTTAGTCTATTTACCAATTTCAAAGTTGTTTAATTTGAGTCAATTCACTCTAGGAGTATATTGTCTTGACAGTAATACCTGTTTTTGTCGGCAGATAGGGACTACATAAAAAAACGCACAAAAAAAATATTCGAAAATATTTCATAGATACTTACATATAACTAACACAAATTCATCTACATAAAAAAAAACCCTTTTTTATGCGGTGAAGAGGGACCGACTAAAGTTTGATTCTAATCAATAGGCATGGAAGCAAATTAAGAACATGGCGTCTAAATTTTAAATATTAAGGTTTATTTTAAAGAAAAACAATTTAAGGAAAACAGTTAGTATACAGTTAGCAAACACTCGGACATGACTTCACTCCGTCGTACCCAAAGACCGAATGAATTCTTTCCTAACCCCCAAGGGGGAAGGGGATTTCCGTCCCCTGTCCAGCTTGACCACATGGTGAAACTTCACATTCCAAGGGGGAACTACCCATCCACTTTAGCAGGTGTTAATGAACCTTTCCACTCCTACACCTCCCCCTTAAAAAGCTCATCCGTCATTCCAGGACGATACAGCTAAAAAGAAACTATAAGAAACAAAAAAACACATGCATACATAGCAAGAAACGAGATAACGAGAGAAATTTTCTTTTCAGGTGTCACGTGAAAAGAGCTTTTGCTAATACAACTCCCACATAGTTTTGCAAATCACATTATTATGCTAGAAAAATAAATATCCATACAAGTTACAAACACAAATAATCCTCAAAAAATATATTAAAATATAAAAAGACAATTTAATAGAAATATGTCACAAAAGCCAAAGTTTTAATCTTTAGCAGTTCCAGAAATTATTACACAGAAAAATGTCAAGCGATCATTGGCTCGAATCTTATTTAACTAACGGGAATAGGCGACAGGCATAATACATCAGCATTTCCGTGTTTAACGCCCTTCCTGTATGAAATAGCAATGTTATATCTTTGGAGGGCTATGCCCATCGAGTTAGTTTGGCACTTTGAGGAGTTGTTAAGGTTAGGTAAGTCAGAGGGTTGTGATCTGATATCACCTGAATTTCGGCCCCGAAAATCCAGCTATCCAAGCGCTTCAATACCTCTATTACGGCATAAACCTCACGCTCTATGGTTTCCCACCGAGTTTGAGCTTCGATAAGTTTCTTACTGAAAAATGCAATTGGGTTCTCTTTACCCTTTTCATCGTTTTGAGACAAACAAGCCCCTGTTGCAGTCGCTGAAGCATCCGTGTATAGTTGGTAAGGTTTTGATAGATTAGGTGTGTACAAAGATGGTGCTTTTACCAGCTGTGCCTTCACAATTTTGTAAAAGCTTGTTCGGCAGCTTCATTCCAAGGGATTATATTCGAAACTCGGTTCTTTGTCAGTTCTGTTAATGGCAAGACTAAAGAAGCAAAGTTTGGGATATATTCCCGATAGTAGCTAGTTAAACCCAGGAAACTTCGTATTTCTTTCTCCGTTGTTGGTACAGATATATTTTTGATTGATTCAACCTTTCCTGGATCTGGGGAATGTTGCCCTGAACCGACAACGTGCCCTAAAAACACTTCACACGTATTCTTGCGAAATTGCACTTTTTAAAGTTAATCGTGAATCCGACCCTTTGAATCGTTTGAAATATTACACAAAGATGTTTTATATGCTGTTCCCAAGATTTGGAGAAAACTGCTACATCGTCGATATATGATCGACAATATGCCCGGTGTTTCACTAGCACCCGATCCATAACTTTTTGAAAGGTATTCCCGGCGTTCTTCATCCCGAAAGGCATAACACAAAATTGGTAATGACCATGATGAATCACAAAGGCCGTGTAAGGCTTTGCCTCCTCTGCCATTGGAATCTGCCAGTAGCCCTTTGTCAGGTCTTGAACGGTTATATAATTAGCTTGGCCCACTTCAAACAGAAGATCCTTTGCATTTTGCATAGGGTATGCGTCTGCAATAGTGAAACTATTCAAATGTCTGTAGTCAACACATAGTCTGATACTTCCGTTCCTTTTGGATACACAAACAATCGGATGTGCTCATTCACTTTCACTCGGTTCGATGAGTTTGAGGTGCAGTAACTCATTGATCTGACGATCGACTTCTTGCTGCAAAGCAATAAGTATGCGGTAAGGAAGCATCTTTTTGGGGGTGAAATCCGGTTTCAGTTTCAAATTATGTCCCTGTACTTTTGCTAAGCCAGGAAGTAAACTAAACAAACTGGAGAATTTTTGAGGGTATTCAATAATTCCAGTCGCTGAACATCTTCTAATTCTTGGCAATCACTGCTTATGTGATCTGTAACATCCCCCATAGATGTTACAGCCATATCTATTGGAGCATAATGAAGGTCCCCGAAATCTGAGCCTTGATCGAAGATCAACCCAACTTGTCCCACTCTTGCTATGTAAGGACGTAATTGAAGTGTAACTCTCTTATGCCCCCATCATCTAATTCAACTTTTGCGGAATATGGTCTAGTTATTTCAATTATCGTAGCAGGACCTATCCATGTTTTCATCAATTTATGAATAGAAGACGGAAGTAGTACCAGAACTTTATCTCCTACCTTGAATTGCTTTTCCCTGGATCGTAAGTTATAGTATGAAGCGTAATTATTTTGAGTCGCTTCCGCCGTCTCAGCTGCTATTTCATGGGCCTTTCTTAGCTTTTCTATTAAGTCTTCCAGATACTTTTCCACTGAACGGGAGAGAGTAGTTGGGATGTTTCTTTCTCCTACCCACAAGTCTTTGAGAAGAGATATGGGTCCCGAAGGCAAACGTCCGTGTACTAATTGGAATGGCGACATGCCTGTTGTACTGTTGGGTATTTCCCTATATGCGAATAACAAGAAAGGAAGATGGAGATCCCAATCGGACCCATGCTCTTGAACATTCTTACTTAACATTTCCTTCAACGTGCCGTTCCACCTTTCCACGGCGCCCATACTTTCAGGATGCCCTGGAGTGGAAAAACGTGGTGAAACCCCCATAACACTCAGAAACGCTTCAGAAAGTTTTGAGGTGAAATTAGTTCCTTGGTCAGAACAGATCATTTTCGGGAAACCTGTTTGTGTAAACATTTTCAGAAGGACGTTGCACGTAGTCTTGGCGCTTATTTCCTTGACAGGTAGGGCCTCTGCCCATTTCGTGCATAAATCAACTGCACAAATAATAAAATAATGGCTCCTTCTCGAAGGAGGTTCCAACGGCCCAATACAGTCCACAAAGGGTATCAAAGGGTATTTCGGGTCTGACCATTGGTTGTATTGGAACCCGATTTCTGTAAGTGATGGGCTTCCAAAAAGCTGACAGATCTTACAACTTTCACAAAATCGTTCGACATCTTGTTTTATTCTCGGCCAATAAAATGAGTACTTTATTCTTTGCCTAGTTTTCTGTTAACCCAGATGTCCACCAAAAGGGACGTCATGCGCCATTTTGAGTACTTCTTCTCTTTTACATTGTGGTACTACTACCTGATCGATGTTCTCTCCACAAATATATGTATTTTTACAGAGTTCTTTTGTTTTTCTGCAAGACTCCAGAGTTTCTTTAATGTGTCATCTTCCCTTTGCATTTTTATGAATGGTACTACGCGTTTCCCTTCCCTCCGGAAGTTCTTCTTCCTCATTTGTTTTGCTCAAAGACTGTATGTAAATTTCAGAGGGGTAAGTTTCTCGGGTCATTTCTTGGATGGAAATTGATTTTGGATCGTCTGCAGTAATACTTTCAACTGCCCTTGAAGATACATAGGAGTTTGAAGGGTAGTGAATAAACTGCACGTTTTCTAACAGCGCTTCATAAGCAGGTGAACAGACTAACATGTCGTTAACTAGCCTTTTAGAAACTGCACACATAATGGGTACTACCCCGTGTCTGGAGTCGTCGATTTTCAGGTTGAAAATCTTCAATTCGGTTACTTCCCGTTCCCCAAACGCCGACATTATTTGGATTGTCCATCCACTATCGACGCTCTGTCCCTCGACGACATCTGCTCTTACCACGAATATCTGGTCACCTGTGTCGATGACAGCCTTCAGAATTTCATTCCCACACTTAATGCGGACAAACTTTAACTCGTCTATTTTCTCGTCCTCCTTGGTAAGGGGGGAATATACAGGAATCGCAACCTTAGCCGTTAAAATTGCAGAGGATTGATCTTGAAAACGTTCATTGGTCTCCACAGCATTGATCTGGCGATTAGGGGAGGTTTTCTTATGATTTTCCACATGACACACCCTCGAGGTATGCCCAACTCTTCCACACGAATAGCAAGTAGGTTGAAATGTTGGCTGTTTAGGTTCTTGTTTGACAGGCAATTTATACCTTTTACTCTGAATATCATTTTTAATTATTGGATGTTCTTTTTTAATATTAGATCGTGAATCTGACGTATTGCTGAAGGACATTTCAGGTTGACTCGTTTTCTTGACACTCGACCGAACATTTTCGTAGCCGTCCAATTTGTCTGCCAATACAGATGGTTCATGAACTTTGGCCCATTCATCCACGAAATGCTCTCCTATCTCCCCCGGCACGCGTTTTTTTGAGCTCATCAGTTATTAAATCCTTCAATGATTTGAAATCCCTTACTTCCATTCCATCGAGCCATTCGTCGAAGTAACTCGTAATTTCGAACACAAAATCACGCCAAGATCTAGCAGGTATGTATGCGCTGATGTTTCAGGAATTTTTGCCTGGAGGTCTCTGGGCTCATTTTAAACTTTTTTAATAACACTCCCCTTATGTAGTCATATAGTTGTCAAATTTATCCTCTGACTCTCTGGATATCAGCTGAGTAATATCGGACGGCATGCGTGCCAAAAGAGCCGATACCCAATTCGTTTTCTCTACTCCAATACGTTTCGCTTTTCTCTCAAACAGGGTAAGGAAAAGAACGATATCTCCATCCCTTATGTCGAAATTCGGAATGATTTTAATTAAATCACTAACACTCTTTTTAAACGGGCTTAAATTTTCAGAATCGAATCGCGATCTTTCGATTTCCAAGCGCATTTTCTCTTAACTGGAATTCGGGTTGTTGTTGCTGCTCGATTGCGTGCTGCCTGGCGATTTTTTCCTCACTTTCCCTTTCAAAGCGTTCCTCTAAAATAACAGATAACTGAGCTCTAACGAACTCTTCTTCGTAATCTTTGCTACTCCCCGATTATGATATTCTTTAAATCTATATTCGTCATTTTATCTGATACCTTCTGACCTAACTCCTCAGCCAACAAAACTAAATCCTGCTTTTTAGCTTTCCCCAAAAATGCCATTTGAAATATTTTTTTCTTAAAATATACTCAAACGAACCAATAATCGGACGAAAATAACACTAAAAGGAATTGCAAAAATTAAGTACCCCACACTTATATCTTTCATTAAAACACACACAAACAACGTCCGCTAGGTTAACTCAATACTCAATGAATTAGGAAGAAATCAAAATAATAATCATATATTTCACAATATACCAAGTGTACTTAAATACTCTATAAAATAAAAACTTAATATATTATTGATTATATCACTTAAAAAATTCTCACTTCATATATTACTGATACACAATAATCACTTAAAATATTACCGATATGCACAACTTAATCTATTCCTGGTAAACTAATAATATTTTTTTTTCACATAAATCGAAAAAATACTATGCGTACATAAACACAAAATAATTTCATTGACATGAAATACGTATTATTCTTTAGCATTAATTTTTCAATAAACCCAATTGCTATTCACTGACGTGAATTTAATACTGTACATTACAAAATAAATAAATATCAAAAAAACATACAATCTTTCCACGTTAATTTTCAATTATAAAACTGTTTCAAATAACTCGTATATTTTACCAATTTACATTGCTTAATGCATCAAAATAGGAATACAATTAACCAATTATACGTATTAAACAACTTGGAATATACAGCTTAATGAGTTTTCACTCATAAAATACAATAAGTAATTCGGGTAGTTACTTATCAACAACAATCTTATATAGAATTGTATCCAAAAAAGATGTTAAATACACATATAAATCGCGAACTGATGTTCGAACTATGTCTGTCCGAGTGTAACACAAATAGCCTGAATGCAGGAATAACTCTGACTTAAGAACTGATGTTCTAACCCTTACTAGCAAAAATGATGTTATACACTGATGTATAATAAATTTAATTTTAACTGGCGTTCAAAATTTTATAACTGCATGGATATGCAATAAAATAATATACTGAGAGAATCAATGATTTTGAAGCTTTCCTTAATTTATAGAACTGATGTTCTAAAACTTACTTTCCATTGATATGGGACAAGAATAATAAAATATATACTAATGTCTATAATAATTCAAAATTGAACTGGCGTTCAAAAATTTACAACTGCATGGATATGCATAAAAAAAACGTACACTTACGTATACAAAAATAAAATCAAAATTCTCTCTTAATAAAATGGATGTTAAACAGTATAATTTTAAAAATTTCTCTCGTCTTACATTACAGGGAGTTGCAAGCAAAAACTCTTACCTTATTCATTTTTTCGCGGGAATCCAAAAAACTCAAAATTTCAGGTTCTAAATAGTCCAGTGGGGTTTGCGCCACTAAGGCTACGTATCCTACCGGCTGCGCCACTAAAGTTTGATTCTAATCAATGGGCATGGAAGCAAATTAAGAACATGGCGTCTAAATTTTAAATATTAAGGTTTATTTTAAAGAAAAAAAATTAAGGAAAACAGTTAGTATACAGTTAGCAAACACTCGGACATGACTTTACTCCGTCGTACCCAAAGACCGAATCAATTCTTTCTTAACCCTCCAAGGGGGAAGGGGATTTCCGTCCCCTGTCCAGCTTGACCACATGGTGAAACTTCACATTCCAAGGGGGGGACTACCCATCCCCTTTAGCAGGTGTTAATGGACCTTTCCACTCCTACAGACCGCATGAAAAAGTTCCACATAGAAAATACGTTCATCACTTACAAAACTTATGAGAAAGTACTTCCAAACAAAATGAATAGTTAAATTACACATGGAAATATTTTTAAAACATTTAATTTCTCATTGAAATACATGGCGAAGTTTTAAAAATGCGCATACATAATTCGATGCTATTCATCGTAATCCAAAGCGTGCACCTTCCTGTGATGAACTAGTTCAAAAAAAAAATCACTTTCATCACTTGAAGATACATTTTCTACTGATTTATTTTTTGTCACCGTTAAGTAAGTGATAAGTCTTTCCGACGAAGGTCGGTTGGTCAATTGCTTGTAAACATCACGATATCCAGATATGCATGATCGAAGCTCTTTTTGAAATTGCATTCTCCTTTCGGAATTGGTATCTATTTTAAGAAACTGTTTTTCCAATTTGTTGGAAACCTGAATCATTGCTAATATGTTATCCGCTATCAAAGAATACGGTTTTTCTTGTACATCTTCATAATCTGTGAAATTATTGATAATGTCATGTCATTGAAAGTTTCATCTTCAATCAAGCGTGAACTGCTGGCGCGTTGAAAGAAAGCAATTGAACGTCGGAAGACTTTATAACAGAACGTCTTGAAGTGGATGTATGTACATTGATAGAAAACACTACGGTGGCGCCAGTGTCGGTCAAATTCATATACAGCATGAAAAAATCTCATAAAAAAGGACCGCACAGGTTCTACTGTAGATATTGAGTGTATTCTAGAAATGTTCATAGACCGTCTGGCTTTTAACTCGAGATGGCCGTGGTAGACGCATGGTATAGGTATCGGATCGTGGCTTGCCTTGTCACGAGTTCGATCCCAGTACCACTAAAGACCCGCCGTGTAGGGCAGCGATGCACGTTAAATCTGGCGAGAGCTGAAACGTCCTCCCGTTGGTGTGGTGTGGTAGTTAAAAGAGGGGTGCTAGCTCAGGTGTTGTCCACGTCACTTGACCATGGTTCAAAATTACGTGGTCCGTCGCCAAAAGCCCTCGTGTAGCTGAACAGTGCGACGTTAATATTCGATCAATCAATCAATTTTAACTCGAGATGACTATAGATATGCTGATGCATGAGTTCGGCAAACTTTCAAGAGAGAAGAGCCAAGTTGTAAAGAAAGTAAGATAATTAAAGTAAGATAATAGGTATTGTAACGACTTCACACATCTCTGGGATAAACTATTTATTTCAATAAGAAAATCATCAAAAAATATTTTATCACAATTAATTAACAAAAGGGTCCACAAATTTTGAGTCTCTTTCGCAGCAATTTCTCATCTCTCTCGCATAGAAATAATGATGTGAATTTTCACGCTAGAGAAAAGTCCTATACATTCACTCTCGGTAATTCCACATCGAGTCTGGATGAGTTCGCTGGTTCCAAATCCGCCTTACTTCGCTGACTAAGGTAAAACTGAATCAATTCTTTAGCGGGAGGGACCTCCAAATCGGTTCCCTCACGTAAAGTTTCTCCCGTTCAGAATCCGCCTTAATTCGCGGATTCAGTATCGCTTTCCTGTCGTTGATCGGGACTCAGACCATTCCCGGATCTCCCCAGATCGGATACCGCCGTACTTTGCGGTCTCCCTATCGTTTTTCCTTATCGCTGAAGGGGCCTCACCACGGCCCCCTCAAAATCCAATCTCTTCCTTTCAGACTCTTTCGCTCCCCTTATATCCTCTCTCTCATACCATTCCTCGCCTAATCATCTTTCTGTGATCGCTTGTTCTTCTGCCACCCCTGTCGGTTTCAGCCCACTTGATCTATAGCCCAATGGGTGCCGATGTCTAGGTGCACATTTTAAGTTTTCACACGCGCTGTCGTCACCGAATCGTGGGAAAACGAAAGCACTATCTTACGGCGTCTCTTTTAAGTGGCCGAGACAACCTGGGAAAGAGGGCCCAAATCTTTGACCACCCAGTTCCGAAATTCATTCCCAGCAATTACGGAAATATCTGCATTTTTTCCCACCGTCTGTTGGCATCAATCTTAACAATTAGGAGAACGCGTCCGACTTCGTCTCAGTATCAAAGAGCCATTTACACAAAGAGCCACATACGCGTGCACAGGCAAGGGGGCCTCCAGTAAAGGTCGCGGTAAAGTGTGTGAACGTTTACATCGCAGTGTTCAGCTACAAGAGGGCTTTTGAACCACGATTAATTGACGAGGTCGACACCTGAGCGGGCACCCCCGCTCCTAACTACCACACCAACGGGAGAACGTTGAGCTCTTGACAGATTTCACGTTCATCGCTCCTCTACACAGCGGGTCTTAAGTGGTTCTGGGCTCGAACTCATGACATGCCAGCCATGATCCGATTCCTTGAGCACTCGACTACTGCAGTCACTAGTCGCGGTCAAGACTGTTGCACTAAAATTAACATTTTCGTTTATAATATTTAAATAAAGCTCTGTGCATCAAGATGAATATTAATTTTTGGGTATAATTTTTATTATGACAAGAGCCCATGGTGTCACTGTTAGTTTTTAAACTTGTTCTTAACTTACTATTATTAAATTAGTTATAAAATACATTGTGAAGTACGGATACATTTATAAGTGTATTATATCAGTGTAAATGTGTATTTTATTATGTCAGAATGTATTTTGTTTGCTTACTTTCCATAAATTAATAATTTTCTTAACTAATATTTTGTTTTCGACTTTTCAATATCCTCGTCGAGTTACCACGTCCCCTAGGAGGTTTGAGAACAGCTACCTTAATGAAATCAACAATGTAGAAAATATGAAAGCAATATATATTCAATTGAGTTTTATAAACTGACAAATGAGGCTAATACCAAAACAATTTAACTCTCTTTGGTATCTATTATTAAATAACAAAAAGTAAGATGTAAATTTATTCAAACTAATGTTAAATGTATTATCAAATGCTTTATTTAGAAAACGATTGTATTCAGGTCCTAAACAGTGATTTTATAATTTTTTTTCTTAAATTTTTCACTATCTGTTTTAACCAAATAATAATTACACTGCAAATAGTATAATATTTCTATTAATCGATACTTGGATAATACTGTTCTGAAAGGGAACTTAATGTTAAAATTAAAATCACATCGCCTTTATCAAAAATATTTTTACAAAATTTATGATTTATAATATATGTAAAATCGTATCTAAGTATTCTGATATAATTATTGTGCTTGTTTTTATACTGTTAAGGTAAATAGGATAAAAAGTTTTTTTAGTAATAATAATCAGATCATCAATAGAGATAAAAATCATTATCAATGTGTTGTTCTTCATAAAAATGTAAAAATATATTAATGTTAGTTACTCCATCCAGAGATTTCTCTTAAATTTGTTTGTGTTACGAATATAATTATTATAAATTTTTTTGGACACCAAAGGAATGAAATTGTAATAATTTTGAAATTTGTATAATGCTTTTTAGATAATGCAAATCTTAAGTACATAATTTTTTTTAATTTATAATAATCTTAAATATATAGTTTTTTAATCTATAGTAATCTGAAATAATTTTTTATTTTAATTTGGACTAAATGGACAAAACCCGCACCACTAAAAGTCTTCAATGTCCATCCAATTGGTACACGAAGAAAAAACAGGCCGAATCTTATATGGATTGATGTCCTAGAAAAAGATCTCCAGTTTTGAGAGCAAAGAATTGAAGAATACTATCAAAAAGAAGACTGGCCTGGAAAAGGCTTCTTGAGAAGGCCAAGGGTCTGTCGAGCCACTGAAGAAGGAATCATAAATATATAGTATACATTAAAGAGTCCAATTTTCTATAATTCATTATACTAAGTTAATTATTAAGTAATAAAATCGTGCATTACCCCATTCTTTTGTGGATAAAACCAGATTAATTTTTTAAAATTATTAATCGAAAATAGAAATAGAGAAAATAGAGAGTTTAATACTCGACAAAAAAAGCCAGATCAACGTAGGGCCAATCGGAGGAAAAGCATAAAAGTGTTCAATGTTTAAAAAGAAAGGATTTTATGACCGTTTTTTATTTTTTTCACATTCGAAAACTTTCATGAAAAATTGAATATCATTTTGCTTATGCAGAAATAAAACCTTTCTCCAATAAATATGCAAAAAATGACTTATCTGCGTTTGTATTTAAGGCAAAAATAAGAATTGCAGTCATGGCATCATTCATTGCTTTAATTGCAAAGAGTTTTCGAAATATTTCGTTTTTATTACATTTTGCTGTCAATTATAATCTGATTGCTAGCTCTTCATTCGAACGTCCACTAATAATAATTCTACACATCAAAAGTTATTTACAAAAAATATTAGAGGTTCTCTCTCTTGTACGAACTTTAAGTGTGTTAATGTTATCGCAGCAATTTTAATTTACTTGTGCATCCATATCAAGTTAAGTATATGATATACTTAATTTTAAATGAGAATTAATCTAATGAGAAGGTAGGAGAAATCCAAGTCACAAAAGTACTGAGTCAATTACATCCATCAACCTTTTCGTAAACAATAATTAGGTATAGTTTCAAATCTTCAATAATAAATACGTATAAATAAAAAAGAAATGAATTATATAGATCAACATTTTAAATTCTTATCTTCTTAGAGCAACAAACGTGTTTACAAGGGATATATAATTTTTTTAAAGCTGTTTGTCTTTTTTTTTCCAGAAATTCTTTGGAAATTAACCCTAGGATTTGTTATAAAAGAAACCTTTTTTTCGTGAAAAGTGTTCGGGCTACTACGATTTGAAATGCATTATTCTATAAAGCTTTTTAAATTTTAAAAAAAAGAATGCGCTAAATATGTGAAAGAAGAGTTAAATTGTTTGCTACTACAATTTCAAAAACATTTAGAAAAGTTTTAATAATCGTATTAAATAGAATATATAGATTTAAAAAATATCCAATTAATTTTAGCAATAGTTATTCTGTATAAATAAGTTCTAAATTGTATGGATTGAATTCTTATGTATTGATTATTAATTTGCTATGAATAAGGAATATATAATAAATATTCATATTTTCAAGTATTATCTACTTTTAAATACCTTCATACTCAATTCATAGATGGCGTTACCGTAGCACTTAAAAATAGTATATTCCAATAATTTTAAACCTTTAGTATTATAATGTAGAAAATTGTAAAAATATTTAAAAAATGTTTTACTTGCATATAAATTTACTTTTTAACTTAATATACTTAGTTTATAATTATTTTAGTAAAAATAATTTCATACTTATTGCTGTACTACAATTTCGCCTGTATTATTATAGGTTTAAATAAACCCCAGAACATGTTTATTGTGCATCATGATCTAAGTCCTCAAACTGTGGGGCGCGACCCTCCAGGGAGGCGTACTAACCCTACGTGGGGAGCACGAGCATACCGAAAAGTCGAACATAAAAGATTTAAAGAAAATACATTCTGATATAATAAAAAATGGAATAGTCACACTGATATAAGACACTTATAAATGTACAAAAAGTATATTTGATAATTAATTTATCAGTACAAAATTAAAAAAGTTACTTGTTATTTCCATGGGTTTGTCATATACAAAATATAATACGTTTCTTAATAATTTGTGTAGTTTGTAATTAAATTCGCCCTGTAGCATTAGCGTCGAAATTCTTTATTTTTCCATTCAATTCATGTGGCCGCGGTAGCCGAGTGGTATAGGTATCGGACCGTGGCTTGCTTTGTCACGGGTTCGAGCCCAGTACCACTAAAGACCCGCCGTGTAGGGCAGCGATGCACGTTAAATCTGTCGAGAGCTGAAACGTCCTCCCGTTGGTGTGGTGTGGTAGTTAGGAGAGGGGGGTGCCAGCTCAGGTGTCGTCCACGTCACTTGACCATGGTTCAAAATTACGTGGTCCGTCGCCAAAAGCCCTCGTGTAGCTGAACAGTTTGACGTTAATATTCAATCAATCAATCAATCCATCCATCCATTCAATTCATAGTTGCATGAGAGGAGTGCGATGGAACACTGATCGGAGCATTTTTGAATGCTCCTTTAGGAAAGTTACTTTTGGATTTTTAATCCATTTTGAGCTTCTATTTATTTAGTTAAATTCCATTTTTATTTCATTTTAAAACATGTCAACATTGTTTGCAATACTGCAGAAGCCATCTTTTTAATTTTCCAAAATCTATATGATTTTTTTGTCTTCATTTTCAAGTCAACTCACTCCCTCTAGTAAAAAAAAATAGAGAGAGAGAGAGAAATTTGTATTATATATCAAAAACAAGAAATAATAGATAATGAACATAACAAGAAATAGCGTAATAAAAATATAAAAGCTAAGCATGAAGATCAAAATTATAGAAAAAAAAGAAACTACAAAAAAGAAGAACCTAGCGAGTCAGAAAGCAATTTCGGACTTAGGACCGAATAAGTGGGGTTAAACTAGTTTGAAGGCGCCAACCTTCCCCCTTTGCAACTCGGTAGGAAAAACCAAATAAAATAAAATAAACAAAAATTCAGAGTATGTAAAAACTCAGAGAGTATGATAAAACCACTCACTACTATTATGTAACAAACTCTCCCAAACTCTTAATGCAGAAAAATCGCAAAACAATTACGTAAGAAAAGTAGGAAAATCCTATAAAACAATTACATAAGAAAAGAATTTTTCAAAAAATAATTTAACAAAATTTCTTTACTCACAGAGCTTTTACGAAGAGAATCAAGCGTCTTGACATCAATGAAAATCAATTATTCACCAAGTTAAAAAATTCGTATATACATAAACACATCTTTTGAGCTAACTTTTAAACCAGCCAGCAAAGACAGATATCAAAAAAGACGACAATCAAATATGGTAGAATTTGAATTGGTTGATTGCCAAAAATGTAAATTTGCTAGGCTCTAATTTGGTTGGTTGTCAACAATGTGTAAGATGTTCAAGATGTGTGTGGAAAAAATGTAAACTGTGATACGAGTGTTATGATATAATCTTCACAGCAAGACCACTAACATGCTGACTTTGAAATCCTATTGTTGTGTGGTGGTTTTGGAATTAGAAGTAGCAAGACGGTTAATGTATTTGTTATGAATATAAGTTCTTAAGAAATTAAAAGGGTTATTCATGATTTAAACAACATTGAATTTTTTTTTATATTATTGTATTTATCTATTTTGTGGGTAGTTAATTTATCATTTCTAAATAAAAAATTCAAAATGATATTTCTGTAAATTGATATATGCAAGTTACTATTCCATATAGGAATTTTAATTATATGGAACTTAGACGAATCTCATTTGTCAAAAATGTTACTGACTACATTATTGCTAATAAGATGCAAGTCCAAGTCCAAGAATTCCACCATATTAGAGTTGAAGTTAGTTTTAAGGAGCTTGAGATAATCAGGGTAGAACGTAATATTTGGTTTGTATTCACTATTTTTACCAAAAACTATTAAATCATCTATATAACGGTAAATCAAGTAAGAATCATTTACAAACATGATCAATTTTAAAAAAATGTAAATATAGATTCGCTAAACAATTACTAGCTGGACCACCCTGAGGTAATCCATTGATCTGTTTATAAAGATTCTGATCAAATGCAATGAAATTTTCTTTTAATACGAGGTTAACAAGAATAGCAAATTTTTCTTTTTTCATTGTAGTATATAATTCATATTTATCATAAATTAACTGTAGAACCTTAATCATATCGTCAATATCTATAGAATTAAAAAGGACCTCGAAATCAAAGCCATGCATGGAAAAAATTAACATATCCTTAGTAACTCTAGCAATCTCTAAGCTATTTTTAATTATTGCCGTGTTTTGTAAGTTATCAATTAGATTTTGTAGAAGAGATTGTAAGATCTTCCCAGACTTCGTGATGTATGTATTGTATCCATTAGTGATACTACGGAATTTTATAGGGCTTTTATGAAATTTTGGTGTTAAAAAAATACTTGGATATTTAATATTATTTAGATGAATATTCAGTCTTTTGTACAAAGCTAAAAGACGATTATCATCTTCTCTATTATTGTGAATTGATTTTTGAAATGAATTATTATTTAAAATGTGGTTACTTAATATTTTACTGTAAAAATATTTACAAATTACGGCATAATTAGCAGAGACCTTATCAACATATGTAATCACGAAGTCATTTTGGATATTTTCTATTGATGATTTAAGATCTTTATACATAATTTCATTTTCAACAGTGAAATCTAGTTCCCGAATTTCTGTTGCTACGTAAGATCTAAATTGATTGAAAGCTTCAATCGGCATTCCGTATTTAATTGCAATTTTTAAGGTAGAATTTATCTAAATCTTTTATGATTTGTTTCATAACGTTAGATTTATTTTTTGTGATCATCAGTCTAAAACCGGTACCTTTTTCCATAAAATTCCTTAACAAATTATCTTTCACGATGCCAAGGTCTCCCGTGACAACGTGCTGATGATAATCATCAACATAGTCCCGATATAGATTGCATTTATATGATTCTGAACTTAGGAGCTCCGAGACTTGATTAATATACTCTAGATGAGATATACTAAAGATTTTTGGTTACTAATATTTTACAATGGGTAGCTAAAAAGTAAGATATATAACAAGTAATATATATATATATATATATAAAGTTAATTCCTACTTATATCAACAGAGAAAAATATATTTTAGTTAATTTTATTAAATAGTCACAATTAATATAAATATGTATATACATGTGACAGAATCAAAATATTAAGGGACAAAACAAAAAGCGATTTTCCGTTTTTCTTTCTATATAGGGTGTTGGACTATTTTTTTGTAACTATTTATTCATTCATTAAATTTAATTATTCTAGTAAAATAGTATCGTTAAAACGATATCACATTCTCGGAAACTAGGCCATCCCAAATGGGATTCGAGCCCACGACCTTTAGATTAGGCCTTTGCGCTACAGGGACACAATGAACGATTTTCCTTTCTATATATGCGGTTGGACTACCATTTTTGTTTGTTACTATTTATTCATCTTTTGATTTAATGAAGGAATTAATATTTGTGTGTGTGTGTGTGAAAAAATTGTATTAACATCAAGTGTGTTATCCACTGCAAGTTTTAAAAAATGTATTTGATCTTGAATAAATGAATAGAAATTATTCCATTGAGGATTGAAAATTTGAACGATATATATATAGGGAGAGAGTGAAATTATATATATATATATATATATATATATATATATATATATATGGAATCGCGAAGAATGATAGATATTGCAGTATTTCATGAGTTTCCCACAGTGCTTACAAACAAATAAAATAAAGGACAATAATAAAGCAAAAAATTTACGAAACAAATCGATGAAGTTTCAAAACCGAACAAATAACCGACAAAACCAAAACAATGAAGTTACGTAAACAAAACAATGAAGTTATAAAATCGGAGAACAATAAAAAGAAATTACGAAATCCAAACAGTGAAATTACAAAGCAGCGCTTTACTAGAAACAAGTTGAAAAAACTTTGGAGGCCAGTTGATTTAAAGACCATGCAGTTGAACTTTCGGGCATTTGCTTTTTTTCTTTAATTTAGAACAGAAAAGGATAAGATTTTCAACACACTTTCTCGCCACCATCGTTAGAGTCACAATTTTTGGAAGAGCACTGATTAAATCTTTTAAGATACACTCTAAAACTGCCAAGGCCATAAAAAAATTGAGTGATTTTAAAATTTGTAAAAAGCTAATCTTTTCAAAATAGTCTTTGCCAAATATTCGGGAAAAAATGTTTTTGTCAGTAAAGATGAGTGCACCAATTTTTTTCAAGAAGTATCAATATATTTTCTCTCTCGTCAGTTTTTCCCCCCAAAAGAATTGTCGGACGCTAGTGGTCTGCAACGCTGGTTTCTTTTAAGGGTTGAGTTCGCTGCTCATGCCGAGGAGGTTTCCTAATGAAGATGGCGTTGAAACGAGCTGGGGCGCAGGTGCTGGTAAGGCTGTTGGAAGCAATGTCTCTGTGTGTCGGTGTCTCTGCATCTTCCATTGCGACTTCTCGATATCTTTGGAGACTGGAGTCTTATCAGACTCCTCCACTCCATATCTTGAACTGAGGGGGCTTTGCGATGAGTTCTTGGTTGGAGGGTTGAGAAGGGGTGGCCACAGAGAGCAGGATCCAATGTCGAAAGGCAGAGTTGCGACGGTTAAAAGAAATGAAGGCTATTGGTTGTGAGCTTTTGGACTTTTGTGAGAAAATTGCCTGATCGGCATAGAAAAAAAATTAAACAAATGAAATATGATAGAGACATTGAGAATAAAGGGAAAAAATTAAGAGATAGAACTATAGAGATAAATAAATTAACCAAGGACCGCTTCTATTAACTTAAGCGCTTGTTGCTTAAAATCTTTGGTTTTTTTAAGAGCGGGGAGAATTTGTTTTAATTTTGGGAATTGTTTAAAAATATTAGTTACAATTTTAAAAAGAGCAATTATATCTTGAAAATCTGAGGTATTATTATCATTAGAGGGGGTAACTTGGGGAGAGCTTTGTCTTTCCGATTTATTATTGTTATCAGCAGAGGGGAGGGGGTCATTACTTTCAGAATTTCCTGAAACAATGTTGGCGAAGGACAAGCCCTCAACAACATTGTTACTGATGAATTTATTGCTATTTCTATTGAAAATGGGAGCACCTTTTTTAGGTTTGGGAAAACTAGGGCATTTAGTGTAACAGGCAGCATGCCCGTACACTTTGCAATTAATACAGTAGGGGTTTTCTTGTTCTTTTATCTCGCAGTCTTTCGTTAAGTGATCTTTTCCACACTTGAGACAACTTGGGATCATGTGGAAGTTAGCTGCCGTGTGGGAAAAATTGAGTGATACCCCGGAAGGAGTACCCTTCGACTTTGACCTGCATGTATCCCAAGATCGAAAGAAGTTCGAAAACTGAAATATTTCTAGGCAATGTTACAAGGAAAAAGTGGAGTTCGAGTTTGGTTCTCTTGGATATGAGTTGGTTGCAGCCGGTTACAGTGTAACCAATATTTTCTAGATCAGTAATGATATCTTGGGGCTCGGGGCATCGCGGCAAACATTTAATTACAACCTTAATAGGTTTGTTTTCCTTTGGTTGAATTACATAAAATTCTATATGTTTATCCCCATCCATACAATTGATGAGGTTCCTATGTTCATTGTGGGAGTCAATGTTAAGTTTGAGATAATTCCCTGAGGAGGATTTATATTTTAAGTTTGGAGAAATTGATTAACTAGCTTACTTAGTTGGTCTCTATAATTATCTTTGATTTTTAGAAAAACGGGTGTAGGGGGCTTGGGAGTGGGATTTCAGTTGTTTGATTTTGTAAGGGTTCATGGTCTTGCTCTAGGTTAGCGAAAGAATTTTGAATATCAACTGGTTGAAGTACTGGAGTTGGAGTGGTAGGTCGGGCAGTTTTACTTGGAAAGATTAAGTCATCCGAGTTATTTTTGCTACTTTTCCTTTTCTGGGGGAGGGGAGTCTTTTATCATTTTCATTAAGTTAAGAGTTATCAATTTCAATTTGATGAGTAGAATCATTAGCTTTAGGCTCAAGAGTAGAGTAATCAGGGCAATTATTATCTAAACAGGGAGGCATGGTCCTATGCTCACTTACCAATTGGGTTCTTGCTTCGTTGGTCACTTGGAAGTTCCGCATGATGTCATTGCAGATACATCATTCATATTCCTCTGGTACTGCAGGATTTTCTGATATCCGTGAATCAGAGTATCTCGTTGCAATCTAACCATGGCTTGCCTGCGTCTGGCACAATCAGAATCAGCCGTTGTGGGATTAGGAGTACTGGATTTGGACGAAGTTGAAGATCTAGATCTAAATGAAGCTTCCGATTTTGTCGACGTCGAATCCACTTCGGTGTCACTCATCATCAAAAGCAATCAATAGAGGCTACCCCCTTGACCATAAAAGCCCTGAAAAGGGCTACAAGAGACTTTAGCAGCTCTCTCTGTCTAATATGAAAATCTATGGGATCTCAGACAAAACACATCGGAACTGCTCGGTGTCTCATCTTTGAGTTAGAATTTTCATCTTCCCTGGCGGTTCGAGAGTCTCTTTAAAAGTGGGATATGTCCCATCCATGAAAGTGACACGCGATGTAGAGTCACTTCTGTTTGGATGTATTCGGGAAAGCCATTCTATTATTGGTCCAAGTCCCCCTTCACGTGGTGTTCTTTGAATCCGGCGTTTTGCGTGGGAACTGCGCAGGTCACCTTACTGTCGGCGAAATCAAGGGAGTCAGAGGTTGACTTCCCTTAGAACAGGGGTAGCCAACCCAAATTAACTTGCGGGCCGCACATAGAAATATGTACCTTTATATCAGATTTGGAAACAAAAAAACATTTATTGGTGTAAAAATTTAAAACAGAATGAATTATTATTATTCTTTCCATTATTTTTCATGTATACAGACAAAGATAATCTAATAATGCAATGACCAAATAATGTAAGTAATGTGTACTGTTGACATTTTCTTGAAAATTACGGTGTTCCTTTGAAATGGATCTTTCGTTACTCATTGTTGAAATTTGATTGTGCTGTTATTCGCAAACGATTGGGCGAATTAACTATTTAACGAAACTGCCTCTTGCTTTCTGGAAACAGAAAAGGAGAAGAAAGATAAGTCGCACACATAGAGAATCGTGTACCATCCATGGTAAAGGATATGCATATTGCTATTCGGAATTTATTAAAAAAGTCATTTATTGTAGTAAAATCCAATGTAACCTGTTTGATAAAGTATAAATCTATTTTAATCTAAAGGACATTTCTATTATCACATAGGATTTATTTTAAAACAAGAACAGGTATCAGGCAAATACATTGTAGATTTATGTGTATATATATATAGCAGTAAATAAATTAAAAAGAAGACTAATAAATCGTAAAACATCTTAAGAACAAACCGAAAGAACCAAGAACATGGAACCATATACAATATATATATATATATAAATTTCCTTTGAAATAAATTTCAAAATAAAAAAAATTTAAAAAAACCTGATATTTAAAATTTTTTGAAAAAGAGTTGGCAGGCCGCAATATACGTAATGGCGGGCCGCGTGTTGGACACCTCTGCCTTAGAACATCACTGCCGGAGTGTCCAGCCTGGGATACTATAGCACGTGACCGTTGAGACGTCACTCGTTCTCTCAACGGGAATTAAATCCTTTGGTGAAGACGGCCGCAGAAATCTGAAATATTAGCTAAGAAGGTGAGGGCACGACTTCATCTGGTATCGAGACTTGGTGTAATAGTACTCCTTTAAGGTGTTCACCCCTCAATGTAATCCCACCGAACGGCCAATTCGGAGAAAATAGCTTTCGAAATTTAT
The DNA here is from genome assembly GCA_019973935.1 of Trichonephila clavipes. Classification (NCBI taxonomy): domain Eukaryota; kingdom Metazoa; phylum Arthropoda; class Arachnida; order Araneae; family Nephilidae; genus Trichonephila; species Trichonephila clavipes. The sequence goes on from BMAU01020754.1 coordinate 140,440, forward strand.
GTTCAGCTTTTACACCATTAAATTTTAATTTCCTACAACGAGTCCGTTGTCTGGTTTGCAAATCGGCTGCTTACTATGAGCGAGGTGAGGGTTCGATTCCACGCGATCAACTTTTTTTTTCAATTCATTTAATCATTTTTTTACAATTAAATAAATTAATTTATGAAAGGTTAATTAAATATTAAATGATATTTTATGTAATTATTTTGTATTTCATAAAATAAAAAAAAATTTAGTAAAATTATTTATATATAAAATTAATATTAATTAAAATATATAAAATTATTATTAATTAAAATTATTTTAAATAATTAATTATTATTCATTAAATCTGATTAATTAATTACTATTTAGTATAGTTAATTACTGTTTATTATAATTAATTGATTACTATTTATTATAATTGCTTGATTACTATTTATTATAATTACTTAATTACTATTTATTTTAATTAATTACAATTTATTATAATTAATTAATCAATGTTTATTATAATTAATTAATCAGTTTTATTATAATTAATTAATTGCTGTTTATCATAATTAATTAATAGGTTGAATCCTAGGAGGACCCACTTTTGGTCGCCAAATTTTTTGTCGCCAAATTTTGAGCGATAAAGGTTACAATATGGTAACCTTTCCATTTCATCAAAAATTTGATTTTCAAATCACCGAAAAAATGGCAACCCTAAAAAAGTGCAACATTTTTCGCCTTTTCCGAAAAAACGTCATTTTGACATTTGACTTCGCTGGAGGTTGTTAAGAATGGCGTGTGAAAGGAAATTACTTTAAAGTGAGGCTACGATAGGTTTCTTTGTGCTCCTGGGCACATAGGGGAAGAAAGAGACATTAGAATGGTGTATGAAAGCTAATTTAATTGCTTCTCGTTATGAATGTTCGAGGTGTAAAAAAAAAATATGCGTTTGCAAAAGCGAAAGGGAACGGTTGACGGCTACGAATGACGTTGCCGCAACCAGTCGAAAGATAATCGCCACGACGTCGTTCGGAGTGTGAGAAAGGGCACTTGGTTTAGCGAAAGCAAACTTGCTATAACTATTATCTTGCGTTTGACGAGATATTGGTTTGGCAAGAGCATGAATGAGTTCGTGATGAATGACTTGAAAGTTAATAAGAATATGACAAAGTTAATAAGACATGTGGCGGCGATCTTACGATCACAAGTTGGTGAATGAGAATTTTCATAAAGTCCTTGCATCCATCGCAAGGGTGTATCCACCAACAGATCATGACGAAATGCAAGCGTAAGGTAAGTGCTTTTTAACATTTTTTTAAAATTGATTTCATGTATTTCTTCGATTTTATCTTTGCGAAACGCCCCTTTCGTCCTTTTTTAAAAATGTAAATCATGTTGTACACACTGGTTTTAGAATACTTTTTTAAATGAATTTCATTGCTTTCTCCGTTTTTTTCTTTATATAATGATTAATTTAATGTATTTATTCGATTTCATCTTTGCGAAACGCCCATTTCATCCTCCCTCCTCCCCCCTCCGTTGACGCATGCGCTTCCCAAGAGTTTTTCGTCATTGACGCCTTTTTGAAAACCTTCAATTTGGCGAAAAATTTTTGGCGCCCAAAACAGCAGTGGGTCCTCCTAGGATTTTACCTAATTAATATTAATAATTATTATTCATAAGAAATATTATTAATTTATTATTAAAATTGATATTAATTTATTATTAAAATTAATATTAATTTATTATTAATATTGATATTAATTTATTATTAATATTGATATTGAATTATTGTTAAAATTATTATTTATTATTAAAATTATTTAAATAAATTTATTTGAAAAGGATTTATTAAATATTTTATGAAATAATTAATTTAATAATAATATATTTTATAAATTATTTTATATTATGTATAATACTTTATTTATTATATATTTTATTATAAAAAAGTTTTTTATTAATATAAAATGGGCCGTGGGTAGCCTAGTGGTTAGAGCATCGAACTCCAGACCAGAAGGCCTGGGCTCGATGCCCGATGCCACCAAATACCCTCCGAGTACACACGGAGTACGTGCTCGTTAAATCAGTGGGTCCGAAGTCTTGTGGGCTGAGTCACGAGCGCAGGGACTGGAGAATATTTCCCTTCCCTTCAGTTCAATGATGAAATTGTGGAGGTGGTGTCGCCATCTATCGTCCCTTCGGGGAATTTCGTCGAGCTAAATCGTACTGTCTCCTGTATGGTGCTCAAGGCCAAAGAACAGGCGTACTTCTAGCCCCTTGCCACGATGCATTTCGTTGGTCTCAATCTGACTACGTCAGTTTTTTTTTTTTTTTTTTTCATTTCCGTAAATTACAAAATGGCCTCGAACAAAGGAAAGGATATTTTTATATCTGCGTCATTAAGAATTTTAGAATTCTTTTTTTTTTTTATTTATGTCAAGCGAACTTTTCCAGCCTCTGTTTACAGTAATGAACGAAATCCTAATCAATATCATGAATCATTTTTCTGAATCCATTATAAATAATAAAAATGGAGTATTAATAAAAAAGTATTCGAAAATGCTTAGATCACGATGAAACAAACCAATGAGAACAAAGGTTTTTTTAATTATTATTGTTGTGAATTGACTTTCTCTCTCTCTCTCTCTCTCTCTCTACTAAAACTAAAGAATGCATTTTTTTCAATTCCTACTATAAGTTCACACTTTCTATATATTTATCTTGTTCAAATTTTCAATCGTTAATAATATACATTTTAAATCGCTCAATTGAGCGGAAAATTTATATACATGATTATTTTGGATGGCAATACAGTAAATTAATTATAAGTAATAAAAATTAATTGATTAAAACTAATTACTCAAAGAATTACAAATACATCCACGTTGACATCATTTTTGGCAACTGGAAAAAGTTTTTTCTTACATTTTAACCCTTTATCTACCGCGCGGGACGGTACTTATAAGTACCACTTACTTTAAAATTACTTAGAATAACCATGTTTACGAATTCTCTGACGATGCTTAGCAGGAATATTCTTTTAAATTGACTCTTTCAAGATATATGGGAGCACGGGTTCTATGATGAGTATTTTAGCGGGGAAGGCGAATAGTTTTATAGCAGAAGTTGCGTTTTCAGCTGACATTTTGATCGGATTGCGAAGATTGGCATTTTCGTTCCTAAAAGTAGTTAATGTCAAAAGGTGTCTTATTTTTTATATATGTTAAGGAAGACCTTGGAAAATGATTTGATTATTTATTTTAAGTGAACAGTGTATATAATTAATTTAACAGTTGAATACCTAATTAATTAATTAATTAGTGCAATAGACAACTTATATGCTTTTTTTGGCATTTCTTTTAGTTTAGCTTATTTATTTTGCTTTTGTATTGTTTTACTTAAATGTTTTCAAAATATTTTAAACTTTAAATCTCACCTCTTTTTTTTATTATTATTTCTTTATGTGTAACTGAAATTTAACAATAATAGGATATTTTCAAGGTGCTATTATTATTATTTTTATTATTTCCTTTTCTTAAAATGTCCGGAAAAAAGGAACTCTTTCTCTTCAAAAGGCTTTGATTTATTGCAGTACCTACTATCTGAAATCAATGATGTACTTACTCACAGATGATTTTTCAAATGAAGAAGTCCCAGGAAATTTTCTGCTGGAATTTTCGTTTGATTCTTTGGATGAGGATCAAGAGAACTCAATACTGAATACTGAACTATACTACGTGGAATAACTGAACTCAAGGTGCAGTACTTCATGTTAAGAAAATACAGCATTTCCCCTACCCCAGGATGCAGTGCTTTAAAAAAAATTCAATCGAAACCTCACTCAAAATGCAGAACGTGTAATGAATTTTTATGTATTGATGGGGAAAAAATCTGTTTCTTTGAATAACATCAAATTAAGTTTATGTGTAAAAAAAGTAAATAAATTTCTTATGCTGTAAAATATTAGTGTTCTTTGGTTATTTAGCATTCTAAAGAGTTAAAACTGCATTAAAAAGGTCATTCGGTCTTATCGTTTTATGAGAATATTTGAGACATTTGTGGACTGACGGTTCTTTAGAGTACCAGTTTCATAAATTAGCTCTAACAAATTAAATTCCCCAAATTTGAGTATTTTATTTATGTGTATCCCTTAATTGTCAATATATAGTGATTCAAAAAAAATATTGGATGAAAAAATTTGCAGTAAATAATAATGCGCTAGATTAAGGTTTAAAGCGCTCATTTGAGTTGAAATTTTCTATACACTAGTGTTTCGGGTGACAATACGATAATATAATTAAAATTAATTGACTGAAACTAATTATTTAAGGAATTACAGACACAGCGACGTTCGCTTCATTTTTTGCGACTTGGGTCAAACCTTTAAAAGATTTTTTTTCTCACGTTTTAAAGCATTCAGTTGAACTGAAATTTTAAATACGCGATTATTTTGAATGACAATACGATACTTTAAGTAGCGATTTATTTTTATTAATTGTAACTATTTAATAAAAACTAACTAAAATAAAATTTTTCTTTGTTGATATAAGTAGGAATTGACTTAAATTTTCTTATATCACTTGCTATTATTATTATTTTTATTGAGAACAGATAAAATATTTTCCGTGCACCGCAAGTATCACACGGAGCTTACAGAAGTAAGTAAAACAAATACATTTGAGACATTTTCAAAGCAACATAGATTAATCGTGGAAATGAAAACACTGCCATGGACTAAGAGAAAACAATGGAAATATAAACCATAAAAATAAATAAATGTTTTTAATTCCTTCAAATCTTATTCCAGGCCAAATATTTTGCTGTGTAAAATAAATCGTAAATTCGAAACAGAAAATTTACTTCAGAAGCTTAAGAAAAGTCTAAATTGAACAAGAGTTTTCAACTTATGAAAAATAAAAAAAGCTCAAAAAGTATTTTTCAAGTAATTTATTTTTTATGATCTAGTTTTATACTTCTATGTTTATGTTCAATGTTCAAATTTTGTCTTCGAAATTCAGGTTTTCAAGCATTGATTTTCTTTAAATTAAAAAACAAATATTTATGCAGTCTAAAAAAACTATTAATTTTTTTCGTCAAACACAGTTACACAAATTTTTAAAAATTTACCATATATATATATAAATCCTTCAGAAATATTTCTCGTTATGTTATGTTACTCCAAAAATCAATTGACGAAATAGAATTTGACGTAAAAGTTAGATGTAAACGAAATAAATTTAGACCTTCACTGTAGAACATAAATTACTTCTAAAATATACGTACAAGCACTGCGTTAAACATTCGACGAAAATTTCAATGACAAAAGTACGTTTTCTTTTTACAGTTCTAAGAAACGTCATGATTGAAAAACTTACATTTTTTTGTAAATACATTTTTCTAGAGTTAAATTTTTTTCATTCCCTTCTTCAAGTCAAAGGAATAACTAGAATTGGGTTTATTTTCCTTCTCAAAAGAACATAAATCTAGAATTCCTGTCGAAAGTATAGAATGATGAAATCGTATTTCTCGAAAATGACACATCGTTAAGAGAATCACCTTAAATATCCCATCATAAAATATGATCCATTTAAAGCTTTTTTTTATCAAATTTAAGAGAAAATTCCAAGGCTTTCTTCACGTAAAAAATATAACTTAATGTGGTTTTTAAACACATACAGTGAACCACAAAAGTGTTCGTACACTTGCAACTTTCTTTAACATTTTATGTTTTCAACAAGTAAAATGTTTTTCTTCCAGATGCTAATTTAAATAAAGAGAAACTCCGAGTCATAGAAAATTAAAAGTTTATTTAAATTACTGTTACTTTTTACTCAATTATGATTAAAACCAAAGAAACATACCTTGTCTTAGACAGGAGAGGAGCAGTGAGAGGCCCCCAAAACTTTGTCTATATTTTTATTAGAAATTTCGGTTTCTGTTGATGATTCCTTTGTGCACCGTCTTTTAAACTCGGACATGTAACACCAAAGTGTCTCCGTGAAACTTTTTCTTTTGTGGTGCATTTACGTTTTAATTGGATGAGAATAGCCGCGCAAAGTAGGTAGGTTCAGAAATTCGACCCCACAACACATTTTTCACGTTTCCCATTTTTATAAGATATGAACTTTTACGCTTCTAATGGTGCAAAAATTATCATTCTGCGTGCAGTAAAAATATTTTTAATAATTTTTTTAAAATGTTTTACCACCTATCAGAGTCCACCTCATATGTGAACAAACTTTTTTCGGCATTGTAAGCGCCCAATTTCACTATTTTTTTTCATTATTATTTAAAATACTTTGAATGGCAACGTCTAGTAGAAAAAATGAAGTGAAGCAAAGGTTTGTTTACTATTTTGAAACGTGCTGTTTGCATTGAATTTTGAAGGTAATTAATTAATTTTTGTTCTCGTTACATTTGCTAATATTTTAAAATTTGTTATATATTTGCTGGTAAGTTTTGCTTTATAAACAACAATTTTTTCTCACAATGCCACGTTTTAAAAATATAATTTTTAAGAAAAGAATAACTTGTTTGTATTCTCAGTCAAATGTAAGTGAATCCATTAACAATTTGAATGTTTCTGCTTCAGGCAAAAAGCGGAAATCCTGTATGGATTACAGCAATTTTCTTGCAGAAAATGGAAATATAAATGAAATCATAAATATGACTTTGAATTTGTCTGAGGCTATAAAAATATCTATTGTATGTAAAGAATGCGAAATAATAGCATTTCAATTAAATTTTTAAGAAAAGTTCAAGGCTTGGCCACATAATTTTCTTGCGAAACTCGTGGATTCAGCCAACCATATCTATATACTGATACATATATGATTTCATGTAATGGAAAGGAGCCTAAGAATATTATGAAGTCAATACCAGGCTTTCATATGCAATGAGATGTATGGGTAAAGGTAAGTCTTCTGTTAAAGTTTTGTGTGGAGTTATGAATTTATCAACTCCATCACAAAGATTTAATGAAAAGTAATCAGGATTAGATATAGCAATAGAGACTGTGGCTACGGTGTGTATGCAAATTGCTGCTAAAGAAGCCAAATATGTCAGCGGAGATTCTGACATACCAGTTGCTATTGATGGTACTTGGCAAAAGCATGGGCATACGTCTTTCAAAGGTGCTGTCATTGCAACAAGTGTTGATACCGGCAAAATACTTGATGCTTCAATTTTGCAAGATTTTGTAAGTGCTCCAACAAAGTGAATAATGAGAACTGTAAGGTTAATCATTTTGAAAACAATGGAAGTTTCAGGGGCCATCAAAATCTTCCAATGCTCTGAAAGTTTGCACGGTCTGCAATATACCAAATTTTTGGGAGATGATGACTCCAAAGCATATAAAACTGTTAACGAGATACAGGTAATGAAAAACTGGAATGTGTTGGCCACATGTCGAGAAACGGATTTCGACTCTACTACGAGCTTTAAAACTAAAAATGAAAGGTAAGAAACTAAGTGAAAAAAAAAACATTGTTAGGATCGCGGTAGACTTACAGGCGCTTAAATTGACAAACTACAGCGTTATTATGGATTGGCTATCAGAAACAATACCGATAATGTTAATTCAATGAAGCGAGCCATTTGGGCTACATATTTTCATAAAGCATCTACAGATGCATATCTACAACATGGTCTGTGCCCAACAAACGAAGATTCCTGGCGTGAATATAACCGAGCAATTACAACAGGTGAAGTATATAAACACAAGAACACCTTGCTATCAGAAGTGCTCGATTGTATCAAAGATGTGTACATGGAATTATCAACTCCTAACCTCCTTGCCTAATGCTTACATCGTAAGACACAAAACTGTAACGAAAGTGTAAATTGCATAATATGGTCACGGATGCCGAAAAACGTTTTTGTGCAATTGGGCACATTAAAAACTGGAATCTATTGCCTCCTACAATCAAGTTAACATCACTAAATATCATGTTCTTGCAACACTAGGTATATATATATATATATATATATATATATATATATATATATATATTTCCAGGTTTTTACACAGCTCGAGCAATGAAAGCAGCTAATCGGGAGAGACTACGAAAAGCAAAATATGACATTTTACAAGATTCTAAAGAAGAAAGGGTGAAAAAAAGGCATAAGAAATGCATATTAGAGGATACTTTAGCAGAAGAAAGAAGGATACTTTAGCAGAAGAAAGAAAAATCCAAGCTATGGAACTGGCATGCATTAATTACAAGTAAGTTTTTTACTAAAATCCATTCTTCTCAAAACTAACATTTTTACTATATAAGGAACATTTTTTCCTAAACTACTGCATTTAAAAGCTTATAACTTTGCATAGTTAAATAATTACACTCTAATACATACTTTAATTAAGGGATTTTTTTAAAAAAATATTCTGACTTAATTTATAGCATCTAACATAATGAAATTTCCCTATTTTTGAAAAAAAAAACAGATTTGTGCAAAATATAACTAGACATCCTATCCACATAAAAGCTCTGATTAAAGTATGTATTATTGTCCAAAGAATATTCAGTAAAAACAAATTGGAGATTTTTATTCAATAGAATGTTTATAAATGTTCCTTAAAAATATTTATTTTTAACATTACTGAGATACAGATCTTGTTTCGTGAAACAGAGCAAAACTTTAAGAGTACTTTGGGCCCTTCTTATTCTCAAATCCCCTTCTCTGAGGAATTTAACCATTTCCTGTCAACAAGAGTTTATTTAAAAATTACGAAGTGCAAGGGACCATATACAGCGCAAAGCAGCGTCCCTTCAATTGTGTATCACAACTGGATATCTTAACACGCGTTTGAGCGGAAATGGATTACCGACTCGATGTGTGGTGTGACTAAGGATTCAAATATCGAACATTTGTGACTGTCTCTAACAAAACCTTAAGTAATTCCATGTAATACATAATATCTCAAATTGTTCTTGATTTAAAGTGAATTGAAACTTTTTTATGTTTTTTTTTATTAATCACCCTGCACGACTGTGGCTATTTATTTCTTACTGTACTGTGTTGTTTTGCTTCCTTAGATTTATAACTTTTTACAAAGTGACTTTTGATTAGAGTGAGAGAGCAGTTTAGATAAATAAATATTATAACATAGATTTTTTATAGTAAAATTAATTTTTAAGCATTAACTTCTTCAATAATGTCCATTTACCGTTTACACATAAATAAATATTCGAAATGACTTTTTTGATATCGGAATTATCCTGCAAATATTTTGTGGACTATCTTTTAATAAAAAAACTTTTATTCAACGTTCTTTTATTTCTTAACGAGAGATATTCGAACATGCTCTTCAAGCCACTCATTCTTCCTAATGGATAGCCAAAAGACAATCAGAGAGCATCCTTTGGCTATACGATCGTTGGGGGTCCTCTATGGCCTACTCCGGGGCTGTGAATTCACTTTATTTACTCAATTCTAAAGGGTTTCAAAGGCTGCTCCTTGATTGGTCCTCACAGAATCACCCTAATACTCTTAAACTGCCGCCCTTTCTGGGCAACTCTCAGATCAAAGAAGAGAATACGACGATGCAGGTCCCCTGTGTCATTCGTGTTTCTTTCTCCTGGACCTGAAATCAAGTCGACCTCTCTGTGCCCCGGCTTGCCGGGTCAGTCAGCGGCTGACATAGAATCATTCAAGCAACTAAACACAAACATCCTACACATAGATATCTGAAATAAAGTTTATTACACCACATTTCACACCTAAATGTTCACATGTTTTCACTCCTAATTTTAAATTTCTTAATTCTAGTGTAAATTTTTTAAAACAACACGTTAACTTAAATTCTAAATTATTTTTATCATTAAATGCAGCAATAGGCTAAGGATAATCCGAACTAATGCACCTCACAGTCATCCAGATAGGAGTTTAAGTTTTCCTGAAGGGGGGGACAGGTACTCCAAATCCCTTCAACTTATTCTCTTAACAACCCATGAGAAAGTTCCTTCTCACCACAAGAGTGAAAGGAGTGGAACTCTCAACTTTCAATTTTTCTCGTTCAATCTCATTCACAAATAAACATTAGTCAAACACCCAATGGCCAAGAGAAATGAAGAAAATTATCTGTTCCATTGCTATTGGTTTTTGCACCTATAGCTAGTTTTCACCTGCTAATTGAAACTCTTAAACATTTAATGCGTTCTTTTACTTTATCAATTCGTCTTGCTGCAAGTGTATAAAATAAAATATTCTTCTGATATTTTAATTCCAGTAAAAGTTACATCATGAATCATTAATTTAGTTTATAGTGTAGTTTTTTTTTAATTTAAATTCTTATTATCTTTTTAACAATGGGCAAGTAAATCATTTAGTGATATCTCAATTGTACTCAGATAGGATAATATAAAGGCCAGATTCTCCAATGTATACCCCCATCTATCATCATTTTTTAAGAGCTTAATATCTAAGTGGATAGTATTACAAGACTAACTTGTTCAATGTCCATGGTAAGTCTGGAGAAGGGCACTTCGAACCCAAAGATCTTCATGAGTTGGCTGAGTTGGATCTTTCCCACGTGAGGTCTGTGTTCGTCAGGCTCCCAGACGGGCTTCCATTCGTGGGAGACGATGTTAAAAATGGACTCTCCGTCCATCCACTTGGAGCCCAGGAACACTGATTTGGAGTGCACCTGGTGTAGGTGAGCCACGTCAGCCCCGTTCTCTGGAATCTCCTGAAAAAAGGGGGAAAACAGCATAAAAAAAATTATTCTTTTTAACAGCTTGAGGAGGATAAAACTTGCGACCTTTGGTTCCGTAAGTACTTAACATACCACTAGACCAAAATATCACTTCAGTCCAAAGGCTCTTACGGGCTTATATAGATACTCCCGCTACACACTCCCCTGCCAGTGAGTCTGTCGATAGACGCTTCAGTTGCTATGGCGAGTGTGTGAATTACTGGTATTGCTGTGGCGTCTGACGGCTTTGATTGAGGCACCATGGGGATCTGATGACTTTGTTTGCTTCGTCATGAAAGTCTGACGGCTTTGTTTGCTACGTTATGTGTGTCTGGTGGCTTTGGTTGCGTTTTTTCTTTGTTTAGCGTTAATATCACCAATGAGGATAGAACCCGGAACCTTCTGCTTCGTAAGCACGTAACTTATCACTGGACCAAAATAACCATTTCAGTCCGGAGGCTATTACTGACTTATATAAATGCCACCGCTACAAACTAATCTGCTCTTAATTTAACTGGGGTTTTTCTTTCTAAATTTCGTGAAAAATAAAGGAAACATAACAGGTTTCTGATATGAGATTCCCAAAGACACACCATGGACCAAAACTTAAAGGTACTTGCGTATTATACCGTTGACCAGTTTCAACAAACAGTGGCGCACACAAGGGGATGTCCTAGGGGTCCGGACCTCCCCTCCTGAAGCCCTTGATTTTTTTGCCGATTGATTATAATTAGTGTATAGTACGTAAAGTTTAGTTAAATATTTTTTATTAATGATTAATTTTATTAATTAATGCTAATTATTTATTTAATAATTAGTTTCTTACCATTTTTTGTTCCCGAAAATCAACAAAATCAAAAGGAGCATGATGCAAGAAAGATGGACTTCCAACCCTGGACCCCCTTGAAAAATTCCTGTGTGCGCTACTGTCAACAAATCACACATCTGTGGAAGTACCTGCCGTACCATGTGGGCCTCAGCTACCTATTCCCATTTCTATACTTCTGCTGTTTCCTTCACCAAAAATCTAAATAATTCGGTCTCATGTTTACAAAATGAAGCGCACCTATTTCTATGAGCTTCTGGCAAATTTGCAAAGCTCTTCATCCTGCATCATATTCTTACAGCGTGGCAGGAATCATGGAGTCAGCAGTTAGATAACAAACTACACTCTGTGAAACCTGTCATAGGAGCATGGATTGTGATGCCAATGCGAAGTGTCGTTTTAAACTGACTCGCTTTCGCATTGGTCATACTCGTTTCTCACGTTTCGCAGTATAGCCGAAATCGACACTTGCGCCAATAAAACCAAAAATCACTCACTCACTCACCTAACCATCGGACATTACTTCCTGGAAGTATACCTCCACTGGCTTGGCCTTTACATTGGTCATACTCGCTTCACACACAGGCATTTGCTGTTAGGGTAAGATGCTCCTGAATGTCCTTCATGCAAGGTCTCAAGCTTTGTTCGACACAATTTAGTAGATTGTCTGGTTTTTAATCATTATCGTGCATCACCTTTTTTAATTCATCTCATTTTGGCTTTATCTGGCTTTGTGAGAGAAAACCCCCATCAAAACCCCTATTTGCTTTTATTTCTAAAATTGGATTTTTATATATTTAATTTGATTTATATTATTTTAAACAGTGCTTTAGATTTAACGTTTTTTTATGTGCATGTATTTTATATTCCATGTGCATGTTTCAAGATTTTAATATTCTAACAAATGTGTCACGAAGTATAGCCAAAATTTGCTCTTGCGCCATAAAACACCACACGCACTCACTGACAAATTTGCAGCACTGTCAAATGAAGTTAAGCGATCTATTCTATACTAGAGACTGCCGCTACTACATCTAATCGCACACAAATTTATTGGCAACACAACTTACAGACAAACTAAACCATACCATACCTTAATATATTGTTACGTAGATCGGGGTTCGACGATTTTATGCAAATCAGTCGCAATGAACAAGACAGTTCTTAAGAGCAATGAGAATTTATTGTGGAGAAAACAATCCTTTAAATACAGGATTAAACAGCAATATTCGCAGAATAAATCTCAGAAGGTCTTCGCACCTTCAACAGCAATCAAACACAATTATCAATGTTTGAAATACACGTGTGTAAAAGATTATTCACAAGCACCTCTCGTCCGAGCTAATCGGTAATCGCTGTCAAGGCAAGTTTACTAATCGCTTGTCCAAATAAGACTCACTAATCGTTGGGTAATTAATTATTTACACTATTTTAAACAAAATTCGTAACAATATATACCGTCAAAATGATTTCGATTCAAATTAAATTAAATTAAATGCCAATTTAGTCGTCAAGTGAAGTGCCTGTTAAAGATCAAAGTGGTTAGTGTTATTTGGTTCACCTAAAAAAGGATAGGTTTGTACCTATAAAGTAGGGGGGATTAAATTTTCCTAACAGCATCTTAAGTTTCAAACAAAATCCAAAGCGGAAAAACAAAAGCCAGAAATTGTGTGTGCGTGAAATTAAAAAATGACTCCCCAAAAACCGAAAAAAAGTTTTGTTCATTCCATCTTAGAAGATGACTGTATAGCAGACTGTGTGTGTGGGGCGTGCTATCCTAGAAGAGCGTAATAATTCTAAGCCAGCATATTGAATGTCAAAACAAAAGATTATTTTAAAAAATTATTAATTGACTGAAACTAAACACAAAAAAACATTTGAACAAAGTAAAAAATAAAATACACATTTGCATCAGTACTGCACAACGTACTTTACAATGCTAAGTTAAGGATAATTATCAGTGACCCGATGGGTTTGCCAATTATTGACACTTATCTTGATCATTTCTACGATTTATAATCAATCCCTTGACTGCGGTTCGCTTCCCAGTGCCACTGTCTTCCGCGTACGGGAGGCATTGAAGGGGGAGGGATAGAAAAGAAATAAAGTAAATCCTGCGCAAACACTGTGAGTATACTTTTATTACATTCCAAAGACTTTGGAATGACACCCATGGACCAAATAAAAAGTAGCGCGCCAAGAAATAATTGCGGGATCGTAATGAAACTTGGCATGCAGGGAGATGTAAATGATTAGAAATGCAGCGTGATTGCGCAATGCCAGTAGAGTGCGTTTAACGTCGTTCTCCGTGAAGCATAAAACAGATAACCAAAGCTTGTTTGAGTGTGCTGAATCGTTGACAAAGAAAGAGCTGAGGTAGACATTACATTACGCCGTTTTCGAAGATAATATGAGCTCGCAGTTTGAGAGGGGGAGCCCTCTCTCAGATGGCTCACCTTCTTTAGGTGAGTACGGGTGTCACAATCCCAGGTACCCTAGTGATCTTTTCCCAAGGGGTTTAATGTCTTTGGTAAACACGGGCTTTACGAACTCGGGGCACCTTAGTGATCCTTCTCTTTTTTCGACCCTCTTTCTTGACATCCCTTTTCTTCTTTTCACGTCCAGACCACAAACAAATGGTTTATATAATATCTAGTTCCAATTAGTTTTTTCTAATGAGAAAACTTGCATTTCTATTAACATATTTTGATTTACATTTTGTATTGCGTTAATTTAGTTCCTTTTTCGTATATTTCTTTAAATACTTTGATTATGTTGCTTTATTTGTTTTTGACTAACACCGTTGGTTAGCCAATCCGCATGTTTGCCGTGTGTGGCGCCCCGTAAGGAGGAAAGTGGTGTTGTGGGGATACCTTTGCGTTCCCTTTGGCCCACGCTTTTCCCGTATCCCGTAAGGAGTAGAATGGTGGCCAGGGGATACCTTTGCGTTCCCTTTGGCACACGCTTCACTTTAGACGGGTGACAGGAATGAGCCCGCTCCTGTCAATCGGCTGGTGGTACCTCTCTTCGGTGTCCCCGAATGAGTTAGTGAGTGATATTGGGGTTTTATGGCGCAAGAGCCGGGTTCGGCCATACTGCGCCAAACATTTGCTTAAATTTTAAAAATAATTAAAAATTTAAAGTATTGACAAGTGAGCGAGTGAATGTTTGGTTTTATGGCGCAAGAGCCAAATTTGGCTATACTGCGCCAAAGATTTGTGAAAATATTAAAACATTTGATAAAATGTAAAAAATGTTGACAGCACAGTTTTTAAAATATTAAAATCTCAAATCACGAATAAAACCAGTTTTCAAGCAATAAAAGCAAACAAGCCAGTCTAGATCTAAAAATAAAAGCATTAAAAAAGACTAGTGAAAAATTTTAGTTAAAAAAAAAAGTTTAAGCAGTTCATGTTAATAAAAATTAGCTCTTGCTTTTTCTGAAACGCGTTGGAGTTAACGTGCGTATATATTTGTCCGGATTGTTTTTATGATACTCCATAATTGCGAACTTATCTGTAGGATCTGGTTCAAGTTCCTCCTCCTCCACATCAAACGTTATCAAGTCTTCCTCATCCGTCGTGTAGTCCGTTGGAGCTGGTTTCTTACGTCTATAGGGTGCCATCTTTATATCTATTCTTTCTTCATTTAATTTTTTAAGTAATTCTTTTTTTCATTTTCTTATACGTGTTTTTGAATTTAGTTTGGAATCCCGTACAGTATTCGATGTAGAAGGGGGTTGAATATCGTTGGATAAGGAAGTAGATACGATTGCGGAAAATTCAATTGGGGTAAACATATTAGAAAGTACGTCATTTGACATAGGAATAGGTGGTTCAGGCTCTAAAACTGTAGCTGCTTTTGCAGATATGGAAGGAAGTAGTTCTGCTTGAGTTGATGTGGAGTGAGTGAGTGAGTTAATATTAACGTCGCACTGTTCAGCTACACGAGGGCTTTTGGCGACGGACCACGTAATTTTGAACCATGGTCAAGTGACGTGGACGACACCTGAGCTGGCACCCCCTCTCCTAACTACCACACCAACGGGAGGACGTTTCAGCTCTCGACAGATTTAACGTGCATCGCTGCCCTACACGGCGGGTCTTTAGTGGTACTGGGATCGAACTCATGACATGCCTGCCATGGTTGGATACCTTAACCACTGGGCTACCGCAGCCCCGAGTTGATGTGGAAATAGTAGGAGTGGATATTAATATATTTGGTTTAGAGAGCGATGAAAGCGGTTGGAGTAAATTTAATGGCGGGCATTTTATTTGTGTGATATTTTCATCTGTTTGGATGGAGTTGTTTACTATTGAGGGTTTTGCAGCCTCGGCGTAGGTTTTGACTAACTGTGGCACTATTAGTTTTCGGGCTTCTGCATATGTTATATTTTTATTAGTTATGTTATATGTTATATTTTTATTTGTTTTTCGTTTTTCCACTTAGGGCAAAGTTTTGAATCAGCAGTATGGGGTAGAGAACAGTTAATACATTTAGGCTCTAGACTGCGTTCTGTGGAAGCATGTCCAACAGATGCACATCTAGAGCAAATAAGTTGACAGCGGAAGGAAGTTGTGAGTGTCCGAACCTCTGGCACTTAAAACAGCGCAGAGGATTCGGTATATGTGGACGTACTTTGCAATTTAAGTATCCAGCTTTAATGGCTGATGGTAATTTAGGGCTATTGAAGGTTAGAATTAAATGTTTAGTGGGGAAAAGCGATGAGTCTTTTTTTATTGTAATTCGTCTGACCTAGGGAACACCCTGGTCAGAAAGTCCTTCCAAGATTTCTGTTTCAGAGGAACGCAAAAGATCTGGTTCGGAGATGACACCTCGACATGAATTCAAAGGTGTGTGTGTGTGTGTGTGTGTGTGTGTGTGTGTGTGTGTGTGTGTGTGTGTGTGTGTGTGTGTGTGTGTGTGTGTGTGTGTGTGTGTGTGTGTGTGTGTGTGTGTGTGTGTGTGTGTGTGTGTGTGTGTGTGTGTGTGTGTGTGTGTGTGTGTGTGTGTGTGTGTGTGTGTGTGTGTGTGTGTGTGTGTGTGTGTGAGAGAGAGAGAGAGAGAGAGAGAAGTTACTGTTAATGGAAAATATAAAAAGGTTTTAGCCAACAAAAACGATTTACTTTGTAACGCAGATGTGTAGGTTGGGCAATACGAGGCCTTTACCCGGGCATGAATTTAAAGAATCCATGGGCTAAGCATCATGAGTTGGATAGGGTGGGTTGGGGGGTTTTAATTAATGCGTTTTGATTTTTTACTTTATTTTTACTAATTTTGATTTCTTTTTAGGAAGGAGGAGGAGAATTCCTTTTGATTTTCAGAGGACCAGTTTGGCAGGGCTAGCCCTAGATTCAGCAATCAGTAGTGGCCTCGGGAGAGCTCCCCGCTCTGCTATTCAGGACTCCATCCAGGCACCACCTGGAGCTACAAGACAGGCGGGATTATACACCAGCTGATAGAGCAGCCAGGACATGCTGGTTAGGCTGTCCCGGGCTCCTGTACTGGCGGCCTGAGACGCAAAACTCAGCTTTTCTCCGGTACCCTCTACATGGCCGCTTCCTCCAAGACCCCATCTCACTAGTCCAAAGGTCCTCAGAAGTTCAACACCCCGCTCCAAGTGCCAGTTTTCCCAGGGAGCAGTCTGTTGTGTCATTATACCAATAGTGAAAAAACATCAGACACAACTTCATTCCATTTAGTCCTGGTCTGCCACAGGACTTCGTGGCAAAAAAAATAAAGGTAATAAGTAAAGAAAAGTTTTGTCAATTAAATACAAATAAAGTAACAAAATTGATAACCGAAGCATAAAAGAAGCAACAAAATCAAAATATTGAAAGAAATTTAAGAAAATCAAATTAAAAGAACGTAATATACACTGGTGTGCAAAAATTAAGAACGAAACGGTTTTTTCAATATAACTTTGAACAAAAGCTTTCCAAATCAACACATTTAATACCGTAAGATCCCCAATACGTAAGGACATGTGTAATATGTAAGCAACACTTACTAAAAGAGAAATCAGAGGGATAAAAAGAAGCTTGATTGAAAAAGTAGCATGGAGTGCAATGCAACTGAGGGCCGAAACATCCGGTCTTTAGTAGGGGATATGATCTCCCCTGACTGCTAGGCAGGTTTCACAGCGTCTGCCC
Organism: Trichonephila clavipes; assembly: GCA_019973935.1. Classification (NCBI taxonomy): domain Eukaryota; kingdom Metazoa; phylum Arthropoda; class Arachnida; order Araneae; family Nephilidae; genus Trichonephila; species Trichonephila clavipes. The sequence goes on from BMAU01020754.1 coordinate 158,090, forward strand.
ATGCTGAGAATGAGGGTGTCAAAGAGTTGTTGAGGCATTGCTGCTCATTCGTCTTGCAGCGCCAATCGAAGCTCCCCAATCGTTACTGTTGGTAAGGTACGAGCTGTCAAGCGTCTGCCTAGAAAATCCCATACATGCTCGATGGGATTGAGATCCGGAGATCGTGCCGGCCAATCCATACGTTCAATATCCTCACTCTCTAAGAGCTGCTCGGCAGCTACTGTGCGATGACGGTGCATTGCCTTCCATGAAAAGGAACTGCAGAGCCATAGCGCCTCTAAAAAGACGCACATATGGAAAAAGAATCTCGTTACAATAACGGGTCCCGTTGACTGAACCTGCGTCGAAGAGGTGAAGGTCTGTACGACTACCAAGCATGATGCCTCCCCAAACGAGAACACCGCGACCTCCATACCTGTCCCTTTCAATGATGTTCGAGGGATGATTGCGGCTACCCCGCTCTCTCCAGATGAGTATGCGATGACAATCGCTACTCAAACTGAATCTGCTCTCATCTGTAAAGAGTACTCGTCCCCATTCATTGTCTCTCCAATTCCGGTGTTTCCGGCACCACAGAGAACGCCTTCTCCGATGGGCAGGCGTTAAAGGTACACACCGTACAGGGCGTCGTGCAAACAGACCACCACCGTACAGTCTTCTGGCCACGGTAAAACGCGATATCGGTCGTCCAGTCGCCTGTGTCGTGTGTCTAGCGATTTCTCCCGCTGTCTGCCGCCTGTTTCTTCTGGCCTGTAAGACAATGTACCGGTCATCTGCGAGTGTGGTTCCTCGTTGACGACCACTACTGAACCCCCGGATAGCTGTTCCTGTAGTTTGAAATTGTCTCCAAAGTCGTGAAACGATGCTGTGAGCAATTCCGAACTCTGCAGCCACACTTGTCACACTGCGGCCTTCCTCCAACTTCCCAATGATTCGACCTCGGGTAAAAGTACCCAGATGTCGTCTAACAGATTGATTATTCGCCATTTCTCGCTGAGGCAGCAACTCGGTGTGATTTTAACTGCTATACGGCGTGCAATCTCTTTGCCAGAAATACTGATCTTACACCGACAACATGCTTTATGCTACTCAGACACTCCCTTATTACGTCTACCTGCATATCTGCGCATGTGCTACCGTACATCACCTTACTTAATCTCCTGATTGGTCTTTCTGTCCGCTCTGCCTCTTCGTTCAGCTGATATGCTAATTTTTCGACTTCGTCCTTAATTTTTGCACACCAGTGTAAAATGTAAACCATAACACGGTAGTAAAAAAAATATCAATTTTTTTACTAGAAAAAAAATTAAATTTGGAACGAAGTTCATTGTTTAATGTAGGTCTGTGGTCTGGACGTGAAAAGAAGAAAAGGGAAATTTGAATGGCAAGAAAGAAAGCCGAAAATAGAGAAAGATCACTAGGCTTCCCCGGGTTCGTGAAGCCCGTGTTTACCAAAGACAATAAACCCCTTCGGAAAAGGAAAAGATCACTGGGGTTCCTCGGGAGCGTGTGAATCCTGTACTCACCTAAAGAAGGTGAGCCCCCTGAGGGGTCGGTGTCCCCGAAGAGACAATGCAGTAGGGTTAGTGCTGCATATAAGGGGTGGTGGGTTTACCCGTTGGATCCTCGCCCTGATGCTGTAGTACTGTATTCTGGGTGTACTCCAGGTAAGCGCCGTGCCTGGTTTTGGCCAGATGACCGGTACACTGCCTCCCTTGTTGGACTCCGTGGTGGGTGGAGGCACACCAGAATGAAGTTGTGTTTCGCGCTTATTGATCAAATGCTGCTGTGCCCGGAAAAAAAGGCCTTGTTTTACCTAACTTAGTTATTGTTATAATTGCTGCTCGTACAAGATTGTTACTAATTTCGTTACCAAATAATGAGATGATTAAAAATCCCCTATTGCTATAAATAAAGCCCTTATTGGTATAGGTGGCGAATCAAAGTCGATAAAACATTTATGGACTGGTGAGCTACTTATTGAAACTTCGACTGCTTTACAAACGAAGCCTTTTCTACTTGTGAAAATGGTTCTAAACTGTCCCGTAATCATAAGTCCACACAAGTCTCTAAATTCCTGCAGAGATGTCATTTCTGAACCTGATTTTATGAGCACTCCTGAATCAGAAATACTTGATGGCTTTTCTGATCAGGGTGTTACTCAGGTCAGGAGAATCACAATAAGAATGATTCTACAATTATTCCCACAAAACATTTAATAACCCAAAACTACCAAACTCAATAAAAGCTGAATTGTAAAATACGTCCTTATATACCGAATCCTCGGCGCTGTTTCAAGTGTCCGAGGTTCGGGCATTCTCAAATATCTTGCCGGGGACAACTGACTTGCTCTAAATGTCCGTCTGCAGGACATGCTTTCACAGATTGCAATCTAGAGCCAAAATGTATAAACTGCTCACAACCCCATCCATCAGATTCCAAAATATGCCCTAAATGGAAAATAGAAAAACAGATACAGGAAATAAAAACATTTCATATCCAGAAGCACGTAAATTAATAGTCCCACAGTTATCTCAAACTTACGCTGAAGCTGCCAATTCCTCTACCATAAATAATTCTACACAAACAGATGAAAATATAACAAAAATAAAATGTCCACCTCTAAAATTACTTCCACCACTTTCATCCATCCCAAAACCAAATATATCAACATCCACTCCTGTTGTTTCCACATCATCATCTTCAACCCAAGATCAACTCTTGCCATCAACCTCTTCAATCGCAGGTACTGTGTCAGAGCCGCAGCCACCTATTCCTACATCTAATGATGCACCTTCCACCAATGATATGTTTACCCGTATTGAATCATCTTCCTCAATCACCCGCTTCCTCATCCAACTCCGTTATTTAACCACCCTCTGTATCTACAACAATACTGGTTTTCAAACAAAATGTAAAAACTCGTGCAAGAAAAAGAAAAAAGGAATTACCGAAAAAAATTAACAATGCAATTATATAAATTAAAATGGCTCAACATAGACCAAGAAAATCCTCTTCTGTGGAATATTCAATGGATGAGGAAGTATATATTGTATACGATGTGGACGAAGATGTATTGGCCCTGATCGAACCCTGATTATTTGAGAAAAGATGGGAAGACATATTTCAGGGAATCGTTGCTTTTAACACCAACCAGAAACAAAAGATAACTTTTTTACAATATTTATCGAACTTCGTGGAGATTTCCCCCACTTATCTCTGAATTTATAATTTTAGTGAAAATAATTTTTATATATAAAATTTGAGATTTTACCTTTTTTTTAAACTGAAATTTAATGAAACTTTTTAATGATTTTATACTTTCAATGTTTTTACGAATGTTTGGGGCATTTTAGCCAAATTTGGCTCTTGCGCCAATAACTCCAACATTCACTCAGTCGCAGTTTTAGAGGGGGAGAATCATCATCATCATTATGGAAGCTTGGTGGTCAGTTAGGCGTGTAGCTGGTCAATTAGGCCGCTCTGATTGTGCTGTGAGGAGGTGTTGGGACCAGTGGATCCGAGAGATGTCATTTACACGAAAACCAGGCTCAGGACGCCGTCGACAGACCAGTCATCGAGAAGACAGCCACATCGTAAGAAATGCACGCCAACTGCTTCATCGCCCGCCATCCAGGCACAGGTAGCACCTTCACTAGGGACCCCAGTGTTTTCTCGAACCATGCAAAGGAGCCTGGTTGAAGGACATTTGGGATCGTGGCGCCCATTACGTGTGTTGTTCTTGACACCCTCCCATCGACGCCTCCGTTTGGAGTGGTGCCGCGCACGAGGAAACTGGACTGCAGCGGAATGGAACCAGGTCTTCTTTAGCGACGTATCCAGCTTCAATCTTAGCAGTGATGACAATTGTGTTCGTGTGTGGAGACCCCGTGGTGAACGCCTCAATCCTGCTTTTGCTTTACAGCGACACACCGCTCCCACAGCTGGAGTGATGATATGGGGTGTCATTGCCTACAATACACGTATTAGTATTGATTGTAGTATTGAGCCTAGTATTCCGTGACACCATGACAGCCCAGCGGTATTCCCATGACATTCTGCAACAACATGTGTTGTCGACCAGGAATCGGAAAAAATAATTCAACTAAATGTTTTATATTTCTTTTGTAAATATCGCGTTCCGATTTAATGTCACGTTTTACATAATTTGCTTTGCTTTTAATTTCACATTATATCATTCAAATAAGGTAACAATTATAAATGAATTTTTAGTACACCTTTAATGGATTTTAGTGCTTAGATATACCATTTTATATGACATTATTTTTAATTTTAATAATTGCGTTTTTAAAATTTTATTTAAATTGAAATAAACATTTGGCGCAATTAAGTCGAAACCGTCTCTTGTGGCACTAAATCCTACATCACTCACACACTCATTCGACAAATTAAAGTACGTCGCCAAAGGCAGCTATATACAGCCAATAGTAGAAACCATTCCCGCTTACGTTCGAGCATAATAATGATAACAGCATTTTGAGACATTATTTGAAATGGTGATGTCTTTTCATTTGGTGAAATTGGTCGAAGATATAATGCGTAAGTACCAACTTGAAGGACGCCGTACACGAATTCCGCTAATGCAAGGGGAAGAAATTAAGGAATTGAAAAAACTGAGCAATATATATGAAAAATATATTCTGTATTATAAACAACACTGAAAAAATTACATTTATTCATTACTCCGACAAATAAAATTAGTATGTTTACTGATGATTATACACAATTCGATTAAACGTCGTTAACTTTTTACTTATTTTCACGTTCATCTTCTCTTATCTGGAATTATATGAAATCGTATTAGAGATGATTAAAAAAAATTTAAAAATATATTGAATTGAAATGTTTTATGTTTTTAGTCGAATTCAATAAATATCTCCCATGGACTTTTGTACTTCTCTAATTTTGGGCACAGCTTAGCAGGAATCTCGTGAAGTTTCTAAGGGAAGAGATGATGCTTACTACAGTTTTTTGTATATATATATATATATATATATATATATATATATATATATATATCGGTTACAAAAAAGTTAAATGGAAGTCGAATTAATATAATTTGCGAACATGTTGAAGATTAAAATTTCTAAGATTTTAAGCATAGTCAGAGTTTTTTATGTTTAAAATTATTTAAGATACAGTAGAATTTTTAAAATATTCGTCCTTTTCAAAATTTTTTATCTCAAATGGATACCAAACATTTCAGTGAAATGTTTTGAATATCAACTCGAACTCAGTGGCACAACAGCCCATGAGGGACAAGGCCTACTGTGCCCATCTCAGTGTAAGTGACCATTGAGCGCTGAGGTGCATGAGCAAATGCCCTGATCAGGTGCTCAGTCTGAAGCGAGATCCCCAGTATTTAAGTCCCCAAGTAAGCTTGATACTCATTTATCGACTCACTGCAGGAGGGATGAAAGGTTGAGTAGACTTTGCCCAGCCCGAGGATTTCAATATCAAGAATAACAGAAAAAAGTGACGTTTTTTACAACAAAAAGCAGACAAGGCAATTGTTTTTAAAATTGCCTCAAGTTCAAATGAGGAGCCACTAGAATGTCTTCAGTGGGCCATTCATGGCCCCCGGGTTGTAGACCCCAAGTTTAATGCGCCCTTTAGTGCATCCTTTATTCACTTTACTACTACTTCACTGTTCCTAATAAGTTATGATTGAGTTTCATTATTTTTCTTTTCTACGTTTTTTTGTGCATGTGCTACGTTTTTTGTGCATGTTGTGTATGTGTTACGTTTTTTGTGCATGAATTGTCTTAAAAAAACAATATAGTGTGGTTTCCTTTCTCTGCCTTTGTTTAGAGAAAATCATCTATTACATCATTTTGCTCATACATTAATAGCATTTTTTCCGTATTACTTAGATTGTAAATTTTGTGAGTTTGCTAACATTTATTGTACGTGTATGTATATAGATATATTTGTTTCTATATGTGTATGTGTGTGCATATGTGTGTATTTGAATATATATATATATGTGCGTGTGTGTATTTGTATGTGTAGTGTATGTATGTTTTATGCATTTATATTTTGAAAAAATCTTATTATTATCATATTTTCTAATATTCCCCATTGTATAATTTTAACTACTGAATGCCCCCATTTGCGTGTGAGCAATCTTGTATTTTGTTCTGTATTTATTAAGTTCGTTTCTTTTCCCTTTTGATTTCCATTCGCGCCTATATCCTTCTGCTTGAAACTTCCGACCACTATTGACTTACGTTTGTAAGCCTTGTGTTATACATGTCGGAGCACAAGGAGACTTTACCTACAGTCTAAAAAAACCCATATTGAAATTGATATTTGATGAATTTATTTAAAAGTGTGAGGTCCAAAATTCGATGTTCCATTACATTTATAGTACTCTTTTTTTCCTTTTTGCTTACATTTTATTTTCTAACGAACTTTAAAAAACAAAATAAAATAGGTTTTAGTGTTTAGATTTAAATGGTTATTAGATTTAAATTAGATTATTATAGGGGAACTCTTTTCTTTTATGTTAAATTTCAGAAATTCAGTTACAGGACTTCCCTTACAAATTTTTTATGTATCCGATCAATTCTAGGAACCATCGTATAAGTAAGTATAATTTCAGTGCAAATAGTCTTTTTTTTTTAAATTTTTATTTCAACACTCAGTTTTTTAACTGATTTTTTCACACATTCGATATATATTTCTTTTAATATTTCTAATAGAGCTTAGATTTTTTTTTAGTTGAACATGAAAATGGATTTTAATATCGCGTGAAAAAAATGTTTTTTCTATTTTGATACATTTTTTAAAACCCTTAGCTTAGGAAATAAAATATTTTCAATAAATATATAAATAATGCATAAAACATAGTTAATAAACTTTTTAAGGAAATCGTTAGATAATTTTTTGAACTTTAATTATAGAACTTTATAATTACAAAACATTCTAATTTTTCTAACATTTTTCAGATGAAAAATTTTTAAAATATTGTGTACTTTTTAGAGAAAAAATATTTTGGTTTACTATACATGTATCCTGTACATAAGTATAAAAAATTTAGAAGCATATAGTTCAATAACTTTCAAAGTGTACTTAAAAGTACTAAAGTTGATGTTGGTACTGTTGGGTATGAGACATTCATAATCATCATTTCATTTTAAATTTTTATTTGTCCCACCATGTGATTTAAATATCAATATTCACAATAGCATAACTGTATAAAGTATTTAACGTTTTAAGAGGCAGATCTTTTACATTAGAACAAAAGCACACGCGATGACTGATTTTTAACTCAGTAAGAATAGACGATTCTTTTTCGTCGCTATGGCAACCAGCGTTGGCACAAACATAAGTTTTTAATGTGATACTAAGAAAGTTATAAGCAATATAAAGATTAATTAAAAATAAAACATATTAGCTGTTATTTAAAAGACTTGTGCTATATATAAATGCTATGTATAATTATTCCTGTACTTTAACCTTTTTTTTCACTATTTTTGCACACAAATATTCGGATGAAAGTACCAATTGAAGTATTCGCAGAGATTGTTTATTATTGATTATTTCTGTTCAGAAAGTGTAAATAGTTTAATTTACCGTCATTGACTTTGACTCTTGTTGATTTATTTTCAATCCGCTGATTCTTAAATATTCCTTTAATTTAATTATCAAAAATGATTTACCAAAATGCCATAGAATACATGAAAATGATTAGGAAGTGAGCTGTTATTAACGTCGCATTTAGAGCTAAACTAGGGCTGTTGGTGATGATGGGCCTCGTAATTTTGAGCCTCGGTCAAGTGATGAGGATTACATCTAAGATGGTACTTCTCCAAAGTTCCACGGCAAGCCAAAGTGATGACTTAGATACTCGACATATTTAACATGCTTCATCCCCTCTACATGGTGGGTCTTCAGCATCATCAAAGCTCAAACCCTTGATTCGAGAATTCCAGTCACGAGTTCATAATTAGATACTTTTGGATACTGCGCCACAAAAATATTAACAAAAAAATACAGCTTTGTTCTTACTCAACAGAAATATTTAAAAATTATTGTTAGCTACAGTAAAAATATTGAGAAGTACAAATCCTTATTAGAAATAATTTTAAAAAACATCCCATTATAATTATTCAAGCTAGAATCCTTTGAAAACACGCTTGTGCATTTACTAACTTGTATGTGGCAATGCACCTCGTGCGCCGTCTTGCCCCTGAACTTCCACTGTCCCGTGCAGACAGGATCTATGGAGGGCATATCCCAGGTGGGTTCCTCTCCCTCTGCATGGTGCCACACGAAGATGAAGGCGTTCACTTCACACGAAGACCACTTCTTCGCCCTGGCAACATCTGGAACTAAAAAAAACAGTGAAATCAAAAATTGTTAAATAAGATTTATATCTCTTGTCGTCATTTTGACTATAAAAAAAATCACATTTTGTATTATTAGTCCTAACATCTTGCAAATGGCTTAAAGATGGGTTTGTGTGTTCTAACCATCATCTTACAGAAAGTCATAAACTTAAAAACTTCGATATTACAAAACCAAAAATGACCGTTAGTAACACTATAAACATCACTTTAGTATTTCATTAATTTATGGGGTCTCAGAGGTGTACATTTTGTCTCGAGGACTGATATAAATAATTTTCAAATAGATATAATTGTTTAAAATTAGAATGAAATAATTGGAATCTCTTACACATTATTTATAAAGGTGTGAGGTTTCAAAAAAGTAAAAAAAATTTTAAATTTAATCATAATTTTAAAAGTTATAAGCATAGGAAAATAAGAATCATTTTTGTAGTAAAGATTAAGCAATTTTTACATTGCGCATGTTTTTTTTTCTAAAATAATAAGTAGCCTTTGATGAATAAAACTTTATAGAACTATAAAATGTATCATACTCTTTAAATCCTATATAATTTTAGTATTATATATCTTTTGTATTTCAAAATATTTTAAAATATTGAAATTTTAAAAAAAATTTTAAACGATATTTTTTTTTATTTTTTAAAAATATAATTTACGTGGTTCTGTTTATAGAAAAAAAGATACAGTATGATAAGAATACATTTAACTTTATAAATCAACTTATTCTAGCAATTGGAGCTGCTGTTTTAGAAAATATCATGCGCAACGTAAAACAATTAATATTTCTTACAGAAATGTTTCTTATTTTCATATGCTTGTAATTTTTAAAATTATGATTATATTTTAAACATTTTACACTTTTTGAAGCCTCAGTCCTTTACAAATAATGTGTACGAGATTCGATTTATTTCATTTTAGTTTCAAAGAATTATTGAAGTTAACTTCTTATGGCACGGTAGGGAGAAATTTCCGTTACGCGTTACCAATTACGGTTAGCGATGAACGTAAGGTAGAAATGAATGAAGTTTCGAATTTTACCCACGTTTAAAAAACGCCATCTAATTCATACTATCTATCTCAGACAAAAAATAATTACAGAATCGGAACGATAATTTTTTTCGCCACGATATGGTATATTTTTTTCAACAAAATAATGATATTTTCTATTTAATACGATTTTTTTTTAAATGAGTCAAAATTGATACGCTTTTATAAAAATGGTTTCTAAATCATTCCCTTTAAGTTTCCTTTCGAGTTAATGAATTGATATTTTATTCTAAGCAAGTTCATGCTTTTCTCTTTTAGAATCAGTCGTGAAAAAAAAAATAAAAAAAATTACGGAATGCGATTTTTCAAAAGATACTCAAAATTTTAATTAAATATTTAATAACTTCATTATTTATAAAAATAATCTAATGAAACTTTTTTTCCATATGTAGAATAGTATTATCCGTAATCTGTTCAAAGATTGAAAAAATAGAATAAAAATTACGGCTTTTAAAATTTCTTTTGTGTTTTTAGTCTATTAGCCCTGAGCTAGCACCCCCCCTTTCCTCATTCAACAGCAGCTTTAACAAGCCTTTCCTCTTTTAGCTTTGCGATACATACTTTGTTTTGTTTTTACGTTACCTAGATGTCAAATTATAATCAATTTTATGAATTAAAAAAAATCGCGAGTCTTCAATTTACCCGAAGTAGGCAAATTCGCTTGGTATTTGCTATGACCGTTTATTCGCCACAAGGTCAAACAATGACAATTTGTGGCTTAGATTTTGAAAACCCTTGCTTTTCGCACTACCAATTATATGTTGCAAGTCTGAGGTTTGGCAAACCATCGCATTTGTTTGTTTATACCACTCAAGGATTAACCAAAAACACTGTATATTCAATGCCATTACGATAAATTTGTTTTTTGTGCATTAAAAAATATACCTGTTATGAAAATAGCTCGAGTTTTATATTTTTTACCCTTTAATCAAAACAAGTTTAAGTTGTGATGGGCTCACGCGATTTTTCATTAACATGTCCTTTGGGGCCAGAATTAATGGCAATTCTTTTCCAAATAATACTATAAATGCGAATGTAAGTTTGTTTGTTACACTTTCATGCGAAAACTACTTAACCAATCATCATGAAACTTTGTACACATATTCTTGGAGGTATTAAAAGTAACATAGGATATACTTTTTACTAAAAAAATTATTTTTCACGTTCTCTACTAATATTATAAATGCGAATGTAAGTTTGTTTGTTACACTTTCACGCGAAAACGAAAGATGAACAATAAACAATTGACAATAGTTTTAGCTGTTTGAAATTTTCTATGTTTATTGTTATTTTCTTCTGTCATTTCTATATGCAGTATAAAACTATTGGAATTTTTGACGTTAGGTATCATTTTTGTGGTTAGATGCCACTTCTTTACACGCCGGAACAATCGCAGGCGAGAATCTTTAAAATAATTTAATTTTTTTACTGGAACAAAAATAAAAATGTTTTTTTAATTTTATTTTGGAATATATAAGCCTATTAAAAAAATGTGTTAAATACATAACTGATCTACATTTCCCATTCATTGAAAAAAAAGTATATGCTTATTGGGTTTTATGTGTCACATTTCCCAACATACATATTCGAGACTTAAACAATTATTCATTTCTCAGATAAGATAGTCCAAACATAAGATTCCAATTCCAGCTCATTAATTGTTATGATTGTCGCATGAACTTTCCACACCACTTTACTCTCCAACGGAAACTCACTCTATAAAATGATGACTTAGCATTTCTGGAAAGAAGTACATATATAATACAATCAGTGACGCACACAGGAATTTTTCAGGGGGTCCGGGGTCTAAAGTTCATCATTCTTGTATCATGCTCCTTTTGATTTTCTCGATTTTCGGGAACAAAACACAGTAAAAAACTAATTATTGAGTAAATAATTAGCATTAATTAGTAAAAATAATCATTAATAACAAATACTTAAATTTTACGTACTATATACTTAAAATTATAATCAATCGGAAAAAAATTAAGGGCCTTGGGGGTCCGGACCCCCTTGTGTGGGCCACTGAATACAATTTATAAAATCGGGGCAGTTGGCGAGAGTTTTGTCTCCCTGTTAAGATGATATTTCATAAATAAGCAGCGTGAATATTAACGACTTTTTTGTTTTGCACTTACTAAAGTGAATATTTAAACCGTCGACACACAGAGAGTTATGGATTGATTACAAACATTTGTGCCAAATATATATGCAATACTTCTCTTTCAATGTAAATAGGAATGCAGCCCTATTTCATATATCGTGTTTTAAAAGAACGGATAGCGGATTTTGTTTTCATTCACTTTTCCAAGTGCAAAAATTGATCTAGTAGTAGACTTGAAGGAACTTTGAACACGTTTTTTTTTCATTCCTTTTAAATTACATACGACTATCTAGAAACATTTTCTCTCACAGAAATAGCGAAAATGAGTGCATTGATAATATGTATTTTTTATAACGAAACTACGCGTATCATTTCAGTTTGTATTGTAAAGAAAACAATATGAACTCAAGTTGTAACGCAACAGTTAGATACTTCGTACGTGTAACAGTTTCGCAGATTTCGTGATTCTTTGTCTTTTCTGTCTGTCGTGATTTTTGCAGGCTCTGTTCTTTAAAAATGCCTCAGAAGCGGAAATCTGGTCTATGAAAAATTCGTCGCGGGCCCGTGTAGCAAAAGTTGCACGAAATCAAGAATCTTCGGTTCAAGCAAAGCTGAGAAGACAACAGCAAGCAAAGCGACAAAGTATTTTGTGCTTGGCTAAATGCGTAATAGATAATGGACAAAAAATTATAATTGTAGCAGTATATATTACTCCGAACAAAAGGTTTGATGACATTATCGAGTTCCTTCATCAATCATTATTACCATATACATCAAGAGATTCTGCTTCACTTAATAAAAATTATTATGAAATACCTATGATTTTAAGTGGAGATTTTAATGTCAATTTTGCTTTAGACAAATATCTACAATTGGATTGAATTTTTAAAAGACAATTTCGCCTTATCCCTACAAAACAACAGAATAATATGAACGACGAAATCAAATACGACGATTGATGCAGTCTTTTCGAGATACTTAAGCGATATTGAGTGCAAAACCTACATTTCTTACTTTAGTTACCACAAGCCTTTGATAACAAAAGTATGTACTGAAGCACCCATAAGCATAATGGAAATAGACTAATAATGATGATACTTTTCTCAAAATACATACAATAAAATGTTTTTAGTATTATGTATTGAAAATGAAAATTTTGTTTTTATACTTATACCTTTTCCATCCTAATTATTTTTTTAAATACAGTTTGAAATAATAAAGATAATAATAAATTTGTTAATTATATATAAGATTACTTCAAAAAATAAAATTTTATTTTATACAATTCAATACATGTAAGCCAAAGAAGTTAACTTCTAAAGCGTGTTCACACTGATACACGCTTTTTTTCTATTTGAAAATTGTTTATATTTTCAGCCCTCAAGACAAAATTAATTCCCCTGAAACCCTTTTTAGCGATGAATTTTTGAATATAACATTATATTCGGCATTGAAAAATTCATGAAATCATTCTCAGATTTGTATTTGCTTTTCCCCGTGTGCATGCAGGAAGTATTCTGTATTTATTCAAAATTTTTACTCGTGTATGCAGTCATTTATGGTTAGAATGAATGGTGTATTAGCGAAAATTTAATTCTGAATTTTTGTACTCCTGTGCGTTCTCAGAAACTATAAGCAAAGTGTGAAAATCTTTTTAAATAATATGGTTCATATAAATTGCTTCTCTTTATTACTTTCAATTTGGCACAACCCTGTGACCTATAAAGGCAATCAAATATATAAACTCTCTACCCGATTGAAAAATGGCTAGAATGGTTGCAAATAATCAGTAATCATTGCAATTCTCAGTCAGCTAAAATTCTAGCTTTATTCTTTTCAGTTAGTTTCTATTGATATTTTTTTTTTCAAATTTTGGATCAGTGGATTTTTTTTCTTTCGTTGAATTTTTGTCATTTGTTTGTCTCTTCGTTCAAGTCATTTAATACAAATAAGTTTTACGTTTATTTTCTTTTTCATTTTAATTGCATTTCAATAATCGTCATCCTCAGTGGACTCATTAATGGAAAGACCATTCTTCTTTGACCGTGAGAGATTATGACCAGTGCTTCTCTAACTAAAAGTTAAAATATTTGCGACACAAAATTCAATCATAATTTTCATATCGCCCCCCTTCCACACAATAACAATGTATTGAATTCAATAATACAATTTGATACTAAAGCTACAATGCAACTTTACCTCTTAAGTGTCATCGGCGTATATAAACGTCTTACTCATCCAAAGCGTTAATTGTTCTAAACGTATATGTACGTCTTTCCGAAGTACAACATTTTCTGTTCACTGCTATTCATAAAATTATTCCGAAGACTTTGGAATGCAGTCAAAGGACCTTTACAGAGTTTACGAAGAATTTACTTGTTTCTGAGGATTAGCTTATTTATTTCTTTTCACCCCCTCTCAATACGCGCGCCTATATGAAAAACGGTGGCATTGGGGATTGAAACGCGTAACTTTGAATCAGCAGTTGAGGGAAGAATTATATAAACCGTAGAAATTATCAAAATAAGTGTTAATTTTTGTATATCTAGATATATATTATAAAAGCGAAAGTTTGTGAGGATATTTGGGAGTCTTTCACGCAAAAACAATTGAATGGATTTTAATGAAACTTTACAGTAATATAGCTCATACATCAGAATAACACATAGGCTATGATTTATAGCATAGGCTATAATTTATAGAGATTTGTGAAAAGTGTCCAAAATATAACGATATTTGTCAAGTAAGTAGGAAAAAATTCTGCCATCTGCAAGCAATTCTGGCTTGCACTGCAAAAAAGCCCACGTCAGCATATATCTATCTTTTGTTTGTGAAAGAACTCTTTTTGTTTTGGCTACGCAAGGCGCTCGCTTCTAATTAATTCCTGTAAACAGCATAATCCCTAATTTATTTTATTTCAGAATAAAACTAAGTTTTGAAGGGAGAGATTGTTATAAACCTCTCTTTATTTGAATGTTTTTTTTATGATTTTATTATTGATCTTTTTTCAAAATAAATACTTTTATTGCTTCTGGTACTTACAGTAGATAAACTTTGTCTCTCACACTACATCATTTGGACATATTTCCATAGTTTGTTTGTGGTTAGTAGTTAATTATAACGCTATAATTATAATTGAATAGGCGGATATTGCATTTTTAAGTATAAAAATAATTATAACTACTGTACTGTATTTTTTGGAGTGAGCGAATATTAACATCGCACTGTTCAGCTACACGAGGGCGTTCGGCAACGGACCACGTAATTTTGAACCATGGTAAAGTGACGTGAATGACACCTGAGCTGACACCAACTTTCCTAACTACCACACCACGTCAACTTATAAGGAATATTCTACCAATACTTAGCAAGAATATTCTTTGAAATCCACTCTTCCAAGGTATATGGCAGCACGGGTCTTATGATGAGTATTTTAGCTTGGAAGGCGAACAGTTTTGCAGCAGATATTGCGTTTTCAGCGGATTGCAAAGATTATTATTTTTGTCCGAAAAATAGTTTATGTCAAAATTTAAGTGTCTTATGTTTTTGTATGTTAAATGAAGAATTTAGAAAACGATTTGACTATTTATTTTAAGGGAACAGTGTATATGATTAATTTTACAATGGAATATCTTTAGTTAATTAATTAGCTCAAACGGATTAAATTTCCCAAAGTTGAGTATTTTGTTTATGTATATCCTTAATTTTCACTGTAGTGATCCAAAAGACTAATATTGCATGAAAAACTGCAGTAAATCATAATGTGGTTCATAAAGCATTAACGTGCATCGCTCCCCTACACGGCGGGTCTTACAAAGCTCTAATAAAGCTCGAGCTATGAAAGTAGCTAGACATTTGCCTATTTGACTATCGTTATCCTTTCGCTGTGTTTTTCATTGAATCTACATTATAGCCATTATAATTAAGGAAACGGCGTTGCTTGCGAATATTACAATTCTAACAAAATAAATACAACAGAAAGTAATATTAATGTATTACACTTTCAGATATAAATTATTTACTCTATTTTAAGCGTTCATTACGCAACACTTTTAACAATGTGTTACTTTTGCTGAGCAGAGATCAGCTTAGGGAGTTATTTTTAAAAATCGACCCTCAAGAGTGTTACGGGGAATTATAAACAACAAAAAAAATCATTTTTATCAGCTATTAGATCTACATACTTCAAATTTAACAAAGGTATTTTTTTTTTTTTTTTTTTTTTTTAGCTGAGATATGCAAAAAGCTTTTTTTGTTTAATTTGCAATTCACGTAAAATTAACTCATTAAAAACTTCTTTATCCTTCAATCTGTGTTTTTTAATTTTTCAGTTCACCCGTGCGAAGAACGAGTATATACCAGCTAGTAATTTTATAGATGATAAGTCCATGAGGTCATTGGTAATTATTAATGTTGTTCTTAATTTAGTATTGTTAAATGAACTATAAAATACATTTGCAGTATTGATATATTTATGAGTGTATTATATCAGTGTAAATGTGTATTTTATTTTTTATTACAACAGAATTTTTTTTTTTTTGCTTACTATCATTAAATTAATCTTTTGTTTTCGATTTTTTAATATGCTCGCGCCCCCTCATAGAGTTCGTCCCATCCCCTAAGGAGGCGCCAGTTTGAGAAATGCAGCCCTACACACATTGTCTCTCAAAACTTTTAATTTAAAAATCTTTGGCATACGAAAATCTTTTGCAAGTATTAGAGTATCAATTATGTTTGTAAATATTCAAAAGAAGACCAACCTTACCTTTGCAAGAGTAAGGTATTTTCTGGCATGATCCATCTTGGCCTGAGAATTGCCATCCGTGGAAGGGACATTCGATGCATTCACCGGCTACCTTGCCTCCTGCGGACATGTCGGCCCCCAGGTGAGGGCAGTAGGCGTCCAGCACGTACGCTTGGCCACACTCGCCACGAAACACGCAGAAACGCTGACCTACAAGTCATAATGGTAATAGTTTCTTATATGGATAATGGCAATTGGATTAGTCGATGTCGGAAAAGTAGTATCACTAAAATGGGTTAAATCCTAGGATAGCACACTGCTGTATTTGGCGAAAAACGTTGTTCGCCAAATGCCGCCAAGGAAGAAACCGCGTTTTTCAAAATGGCGTCAGAGACGAAAACAAGAGGGGGAAACGTGGTTTTCAAAGTGGTGTCAAAAACCGTTGAAAAAATGTGGTTTCCAAAATGGGCAACATGGGACACATCAAATCAAAAATAAGAAATTAGATTCAAATTCTTTCCAAATTTAGGACGTCCATACCAAGATTCTATCAATTCATACACAAAACAATGATTACTTTCTTACCTTTTATTCAGAAGAAAATCCATTCGTCTTGTTTTTACGAAGAAAGCGTGGTTTCTAAAACTGCTTCTACAAGAAAAACTGAAAAATCGTCGCTTCTAAAACGCAACAGTGGGGTAAAAAATCCGATATGAATGCTTTAGAAAACTAACGATGAAATAACGATCTCCATTTCTCTCAAACACAAATTATTTTCAAATTTCAGACATCCATACTGAAATATTTTCAATCTTTCACTCATTCACAAAGCCATCATTTCTTTCTTACCTCTTTCATTCAAAAGAAAAAATATCCATTCGTCGAGCTTCAAAAAAGAAAAACGTGGTTTCCATAATGGCTTCAAGAAGAAAACAGAAAAACCACTGCTCCCAAGATGCTATAGTGAGAAAAAACAGCGTCCGAACTGAATTTATCAACACATTGCCCTTTCTGTCTAACATTCTTTCCGCAGTTGTTTCATCCAAAAAGAAAAAAATCCACTCATTCCTTCACTTTCAGTTTTCTAGAAACGCTTTCAACTTTCACTTTTATTCAAGATGACGAAAAAAATGACCGCTGTCCAAAACCTGAAAAACTGGGAAAAAATCCGGTCGGAGTAAGGTTACTATTTCCCTAAATTTTTCAATAAAATAAAAAATCCCGCCAAAAAAATTTGACTATCCCGATTTTATTTTTCTTACTTTTTGTTTAAAAAAAATAAGATTTTCCTAGAGAATCCAAATGATCCCATTTTGTATTGTAAATTAAAATAGTGCTTTCATAAAAACGCTATCGAATAAGTCTTAAAGAAAGGGCCGACTCCTTTTCCATTGATGTCTCACCAATCATTAATTACGAGCTTATACACCAGTATGGGAAAACCCCAAAACTAAAAATTAGAAGTGTGGTTTTCAAACTTACCCAGTGCTGAGACGGATACAGATTGTCCTGGCGCAACCCCCTTGGATTCTATGAGGGGTATCCATCCGTTGGGGAAGACGGGAGGCACGTGACCGGGATCACACTGAGCCATCCTCTCTCCGGCTACGTGACGTATTCCTTTTCTTAGAGCTCGTGCTTCTTCCTTCAGATGAGAAAATCCCACACTCAGTTCACCCTGCTCGAGAGAAAAATAGTAGTAAATACGGTATATGCCTACTACATATGTGAGTTTACAAAGAAGTTATCGAACAACTAAGCATTCAGAGTGTTGTGTCAAATTGAAAGTCACAAATTATACCCTGATATTACAATATTGATCCTCTTACCGGAGCATCCGTCCTTCAGACGGGGAGGATTTGCTTTGATGCCTGTAGATAACGCTGTGGTGTGGGGGCGGGCTGTGTCTTGACATCTTCAGTTGAACTCTACCCAGTGAAAGAATCACGTGGTGGGACATGGCTATTTTTTTAACTCACAATATGTGCAAATTCTTCTTATCTATCACCGTCTATCATAAGGTTATTCCTTTAGTTTTTTCGTGTTTGGTATTATTTTTAATTACTTTTCCAAGAATATAAATAATTTTTAATCAGTTTTTATAAAAGTCTAGTCACAATTCTTGTGATAAAAATATATTGTTGTGCTTGATTTAACCCCACACATCTTAATTAAGCCATACTCAATTTCTTGAGCTATAAGGGCATTTAGAACAGTCCTTAAGATAATAAAATTCAAAAACATTTACCTACCCGTCTGTCAGACGGATGTTCCTCAGTGCGGCAAAAAAATTGATGTTCCGGTCAGAGGGTTAAGCAGAGCTCGTAGAGGGACAAGTTTCGCTTCAAAATTTTAGTTTTTTTTATTTAATCACATTGTAAAAATACCTATTTTTTATGCTGTTTATTTCTTATTTTTTTTTTAGTATAAATATTCTTAAAATAGATACGCAGTATATAATATACGTACAACTTTAATTTTTTTTTATGTTGAAGGAATAGAATAACATTTTATGTTGCTTATTTTTGTGCAAATAAATATCATTAAATGTTTTTGTTTCTCATCCCCGGGATCAGCAGAGCTAGATCAGATCCATGAGTCAATTCACCCTGAAGAAGTCCAAAACCAATAGGGGATCTTGAACAAAGTCCTGCCTGGTAAGCCTCAAACAAGATAAAATGTGACCAGGGGAAGCCTGAGCAGAAGAACACTTAGTGAAAATTTAAAAGTGTTTAATGCCATCGGTAAAAGTCAATGACATCAGATGATCACTAAGGAAACGAGTAAACGCAGTTTGATCTCGTCTACTGTGGCCCCGAACCAAGGAGCCGCCAGGGCATTTGCTCTGATACCATGGGTGCACCGGTGGGATCATCTAAATAGCCTTATTCTTTGCTTTATACTTTGAAAAAAGTTCCAAATAAGTAAGAGGAGTGGCAGGCATTGTAGTTTCGCCAGCACTAGTCCTGGCTAAGCTGTCCGCAATTTCGTTCCCAGCAATGTTGACATGGGACGGGATCCACTAGAAGCGGATTTGACGAGAAAGAGAAAGTCGTTTAAGTATCTAGAGGATGTCTGTACCTGTACGATCCCTCGCGTTATGCCAATTGGCCAAGTGCTGGATGGCACTATCCGAAAAAATCCAGATATCGTATAGCTGTGAAAGCGACTCAATGGAGTTCAGTCCCTCAAGAATTGTAACAAGCTCGGAACGAAATACCGAACAAGAGTCCGGATTTTTTCTCTGGATTTTAATTTCATAGTCCCAAAAACTAATATAGATGCCACTGCCAGAACAGTTGCTACCAAGTTTACTGCCGTCCATGTACATATGAACGGCGTCCTTGGGGACATTATTAATTCTTCCAAGAGCTACCTGTTTCAGGTAGCACGGCAATTCCTTTTGTTTACTAACTTGGATAGAGAGGTCAACATTGAAGTAAACTCCATCAAGACCCTCAGAAGGGTCAATAATCTGAGATAAGCTGTGATGTTCTATAGAACTAGCAACACAAGGTGACCAGATACAACGTGTTCAAAGGGTCTGTCTTGTTTCAGCCTCTGGTGACTGCTCCATGATTTTAGAAATTTCGATGAACGGTTCTGAAAGCCAAGACCGGAGAGCTTGCTGTAGTACTTCACTAAACATGCATTTCTCCTAAGATTTAATGGCTGCAGGTCAGCTTCATAGAGCACAATATCTTTCGGGCAAGAATAAGTAAAATTGTTACTGAGATCCGGATTCGAGAAATTTATGCAAAACAATCACAAGGAAAATAGACAGTTCTTTAAGAGCGATGCGAATTTATTATCAAAAGTCCAATCATTTCAATACAGGATTCAGCAGCAATATTCATAGAGTAAATCTCCGAAGTTCTTCACGCCTGCAAAATCACTCAAACACAATTGCCAGTGCTTCAAAATACTCCTGTGTAAAAGATTATTCACATGCACAGCCGAGCTAATTGCTATGCTCATTCTTCGGCGATCATCTCTATTTATAGGCACGGCAGAAACTTCCAGAAATATAACCGCTCGTGTCACAGAGCGTGACGTTAGTGGACCTCTCCACAAATTTCTAGAAGAATCCAGAGGGTTCCGAACTCGCCAACATGGTCTCCAAAGTCGCCATCTTGGCTCTACCGCCAAGATATCGCCAAGTTCTTATTGAATCGCCATTATAACGTAAGGGGAGACATTGATTGTGAATAGTACAATTTAACATAAAATAAATATATTACACAGAGTAATATAAATTCATTAAACAACCAAATACAAATTATTTACACAAAATTCGTAACAATATATAATACAACTCCAAATCTATATTTTTGACGTCTTTTTCTATCTCTACATGAGTTGCTGCTGAAATCAAATTGTTTCAAACATTTCCTACTACGTTGCACTATTATTCATATTGGTAAATTTGTTCGGTACACCACAGCTAAGAGTTTCCCAAGGGCCACTTTTTCGCCGAAGCACACTAGGCACGTGTCTAAGATGCAAAAAATTGGGAGGGGCAAAAGTTTGGAGGGAGAAAAAATTAAAATTACAGATCTTCTATGGAAAATGAAAAGTTGAACAGTTTGATGTTGCTTTCCACTCAAAGAGATATTACCTTGGAGAAATTGACTTTAATGATATTATAAATGATTTGGCAATTATCAAAGATCTAAGAAAACCTCTTTGTTGTTCCGGTACAATGGTATTGACTCAACATAAAACGATAAGCGATGATAATTAACTGGTTGACAGCAGTTAATTTAATAATGTATGCTGCATCGTGGAGGCAGGATTCTACGGGCCCAAAAGTTATGGTTTTACAACCCAAAGTCAGGTTTTGGACCTAAGACCTGACTTTGCTGGGGACCTTAATGTTCTCCGTTATGTCATTGATGTATACTCTGTGCAGTAATTCCAAGCGATTTCATTAATTTATTGTACTAATTTACAAAAGGGTGGGTCTGTGTTGTAAGAAATGAACGAGAGTGGCCAAATCCTTTCCTTACAATTATCAGTCGGGGACACGGTGGATCAATTGGTAGTAGATAATGGAAATCCAAAACTGGCAAAAACCAAGGGAAAATGAGTTAGAGTGTAAGGGAAAATCCCTTCGGAACCAAAAAACACAAGACTAGAACTGAAGGAAAGGAGTGCCCTGGAAATAGTGTGGGGGCGTAACAATTTGAAGTTAAAAATGGCCCTGAGCTTCTCGACCCCTGTTCAAATACAATAATAATGATGGCAGCATTTGGGGGTATACTTTACGATAGAGATGTCTTTTCATTTGGCGAAATGGGTCTACGGTATTATACGTAAGCACTGAATTACGATTGAACTGTACGCACACATAAAAAAAAGAAACCCTTCGTACTTTGACAATGTCGAAAGGTCTTCCCCAGTGGTACCTGACCATCACCATGACGATGATGAATATTCCAGAAGCATAGAAGAGCAGTAGACGATGGTAGGCCGTTCTGTGACACGTGCATTCTTGGAAGCATGTGTTCCTCTGGAGGTGGCACAGGAGGTCCAAGAAAGAAACCGAGAAGAATAAGAAGGTGCTGATCTGGAAAGAAAGAAAAATGTCTTCAAAAATGAGCTTACTTTTTTCAAAAATCCCATTTAAGAATTTGTAGACTAATTTTTCTTACCATGTATTTACTTTTAAGACTATTCTGAATAATCGTAACTTAAGGCTGTTTTCGGTTAATGCTAAAGAATAGGATCCGAATTTGGAACATTTTTTTCTGATATAAAAGAAATGAAAAATTTATATGATATTCTGGCTTCACTACTTTTTAAAGAGCAGTATTTTTTTATCACACTTTCCATTTTTAACCGAGTTGGTTCATTTTTTTTGGTATAAAATGTGTTTCTTGTTTCTTCTTCTATATCGTAATGTTACATGAGCTACGCCTTCACGTATTAAAACGAAAAAGAAAATATTCATGGAATATTTTGAAATTTTTAAAAACACTATATTGTTAACACAGGTATGAGCTAAGATATAGCACATTTCCATGGAAATTGAGGCCTTTTTCTGTCTGAAAATGTGCTTCGCGTTTAGTTCAAGCTCTCGCACTTTTACCGAAGACAGCCTTAAGTTTATTTTACGGGATTCCTTTTATTCTTGAAATCACTCAAATGGTCAAAAACATTTTCAAATGAAGGATACTATTTTGAAATAGTGCAGAGAAATACGTTTAACGCGAATGTGATGTGATGGTTTTCTGTAATTTGCATATTACTTTTGAAGATGTGGGTGATAATTCTACAAGTGTAACGTTTACTCTAGAGTCCGATTTTCACGTGATTCTGAATTAACCTTAATTTATGGACAGGAGTGTACTACTAGAGTCAAAAAGTTCCAGTAATGGTCACCTACATTCATACAGGTATTCGTCAGAGAGGAAATATGTGTTTCGGGGGTTGGCAGCACTGATAAGGACGCCATCTGGGAATTCATTTTCTGTACTGTTGGCGTTAGCTCAGTGCTTCTCAAACTTTCAATACTTGCGACCCAATATTCAATCATCGCCCCCCCTTTCATTCAATAACAATGTATTGAATTCAATAATACTATACTTTGAGCTAAAGCAACAATAACACTTTAACCTCTTACGTGTCACTGGCTAATATAAACGTCTCACTCAGACAAAACGTTAATTGCCGGGACGTATCTATACGTCTTTCCAAAGTACGATCTTTTCTGTGCACTGATGTCCCTAAAATTATTCCGAAGGCTTTGGAATGCAATAAAAGGAACTTGACAGTGTTTGCGAAGGATTTACTTAGTTCGGAGGATTTATTTATTTTAATTTTTTTTCTCTCCCCTCCTCCAATACATCACATACACGTGTGTACGTCAACGGTGGCATTTCGGAGCGAATTGTGCACAATTTAATGAGCAGTGAAGGGATGAATTATGAACCGTACAAATCATCAAGATAAGTGTTAATCTTTGTATACAAATTTATATATAACAAGCTCATGAGAGGTCACTGGCAATTATTTAACTTTTTCTTAATTTAGTATTGCTAAATTAATTATAAAATACATCGTGCAGTACTGAAACATTTATAAGTGCATTATATCAGTGTACATGTGTGTTTTATTTTTTTGTTATGTCAGAAATTTTTTTTGTTTTTTTCAGTTAATTAATATTTTAAAAAAATATAATCTTTTGTTTTTAACTTTTCAATAGGTCGCTCTCTCATGCCCCACAGTTTGAGAAACGCTGCGTTAGCTGCAGATAATTTTTGACAAACTGAATTTTTCTTTCGTCGGATTTTGCAATGACATTTTTTGGAGCAGCGTGCAAATACCAAATTCTGCGTTTTTCTCAAGAAATCACCTTCTGAGACGCTCGAGATGCTCAAGAAAGCGCACCAAAACCATTCCATTACCATAGAATTTTTACCTGTTTCAATGGCAGAAAATGAAATTGAAGAGACGTCGTTTTGTGGATTCGGATGAGGAGATCCACATCCTTGAGAGGTTCTTCAAGGGCGGTAAAGCCCTTGAAGAACCTCTCGAAAAATGGATTCCAGGAGTTTTTTTAAAAAGTTATACAAAAGCTGGATGCAAGAGGGCAATACCTTGAAGGCCAATAAAAATAAATTATTGTTCTATTTTTTAATAATTTGTAATTTACCTACTCTGAAAACTTTTTGACCTACATGTATATTGTGCCCAAAAGTTAAGCATAAATCGTAAAATTCGAAAAACATGGTGTAAATATTCGTAAAATTATTCAAATTTCTTGAGGATATTAATTGGGTGAAGAAGAAACATTGGGTTTATGCAAAACTTTTCAGTCGACTACGCCCTGCGCGAAACACCGGCGCACATATCGGAAAGCAGAGAAACTGATTCACCCAGCATAGGCAGTTCAGACAAGTTTCGTGCAACTGCTGTGCGGAGCAGTGGCGTAACGTACACCCCCCAAACCGGGGGCCCAGGGCTCTAGAGGGCTCACAGCCTAACTAACGCTAAGTACCTACCTTTTGTAAAATCCAACTTGGGGGCCCAAAACCTGACTTTGCAGGGGGGGGGCCTAAGTGTTCTCCGTTACGCCACTGGTGCGGAGGAACGTTGTTAACCATCAAACAAGGTGAATGATGGCATAAAGACGCCAATTGGACATGTTTACGAAAGGAAGAATCATTGGAATGCTGGAATCCTCATAATCACAAACAGAAGTGTCTGGAAATCTGAATGTGGACCACTCTGTGATATCAAGACTGTGGCAAAGGTTTCAAAGAACGGGAGATGTTACCCGACAACCAGTATCAGGTCGACCAAGAGTTACAACCCCTCGCCAAGACCGATATCTGATAATAAGTGCATGACGTCAGAGGGGCAGTACTGCCAGAGCACTGGGTTCGGCGCTCACAGTCGCCACAGGAATACGAATTTCGAGACAAACTGTTTACAGGAGACTCGATCATGCTGGCCTGTATGCCAGAAGTACAGCAGTTTGCATTCCCCTCACGTCTGCGCATAAACGCGCTCGTTTGAACTGGAGTTTGAAGCATCAACATTGGAATATGGGAGAGTGGGCCAATGTGATGTTCAGTGACGCGTCCCGGTTTAGTCTGAGTAGTGATTCCCGGCGGGTAACGATATGGAGAGAACGTGGAACACGTTTTGAACCAAGAAACATAACGGAAAGACATAATTTTCCATCAAGGGAAGTAATTGTATGGGCAAGCATCATGATGGACGGCAGCACAGACCTCCATTTCTTTCACACGGGCTCTGTGACTGCTGAAAGATACAGAGACGAAGTTCTGGAAATTTATGTTCACTTGTTTCGAGGTGCTGTTGGTCCTGACTTCATATTCATGGATGATAATGCGCCATGCCACCGAGCGGGGCTGGTTGATGACTTCCTTGAAACGAAAAACATCCAGCGCATGTCGTGGCCTGCGAACTCCCCTGATTTAAATCCTATCGAGCGTGTATGGGATATGTTCGGGAGACAAATAGCCGCTCTTTCACACCCACTAAGCTACCTTGCAGAGCTGAAGAGAGCTCTCCAAGAAGCTTGGAACCGTTTGAGCCCACAACTCATTCATCATCTCATAGCAAGTATGATAAATCGCTGTGCAGCGTGCCTGGTTGGCAGAGGTGACCACACGCCTTATTAAACTGCAGCATCAGTATTTTATTTAATATTTTCTTTCATTTTTTTCTTTTAAGTGTGAATCCTTGCTATGCTCAGTTTTCTTTCATACTGCTACTTTGGATAATAAAATTAATTATTATCATTCTTTTGATTTGCTTCCGTATTTTATAACCATTTTACACTCGCATATCACGTTTCCCGCCATTCTTATTTACAGTTCCTTCTTTATTCACATAATTATCAATTATGCTTAACTTTTGGACACCAATGTACTTCGAAGAAGCCTGAAAGTTGTTGGCGAGGCCCTTGGCGGAATTAGCACCAGAGTTTTGGCACCCCACCCGATGAACTTCGTAACACAGGAAAAGAAGGACTTTGAATGTCAACAGATTTAATGTGTATCAGGCCTTCTACTTTACGGGTCAAAGTGGCGATTCGACATTTTCCATTTTTTAAATAAAAATTTATTGATTGATTGATCTCGCACACGAGGGCTTTTGGCAACGGGTGTCGTAAATTTGAATCACGCTCTAGTCAGAGGTTCCCAAACTTTTTTGTCTCGTAGACCCCTTGCCATGTTTTTCGGTTTTGTGTTGACCCCTACTTACCTAATATTAAGTTTTTGCTAATTTATCAACTTAAATGTTTTTGACAGCTGGTATAGAACTACTTACTTAAAAAGTTTTATGTTTCTAACTGTAGTTAAGTAGAGTGTTTAAAACTTAAGAAACACATGTGAATTCATTCAATTAAAATTTAATTAATGTATAAAATAATTGTTACATAAAATAATTGAGCAACAAATAAATGTTTTAATGGGTGGGATCAATTTGTGCTTCAATAACGAATTTTCAACATTTGCCTTTAATCTTTTTTAGGTTTAACCCAAAATCTCCTTGGTTTGTTGTAGCCAATCATTCTTTTCTTTCTTTTTTCTGTTTCTTTTTTTTGGAGAGACAGGCAACCTCGCTGAAACTCCTTCTCTCTAGGAGAAGCAATTATTTTTCCCAGGATGTTTCATAATTCGGGATAAATAACAAGTATATCTTTTAAATCCAAAATTGCTGACATTCGTTTCTAAACTTTACTTTAAGATCTTCGTTAGAGCTATTAAAATCAGTTCCTTTTGTAATCATCTATTTTGTTTTTGCTTTTTTTTTAATGTGACAACATGAATTCATTACCTACTGTGATATTACCACAGTCAAAGCATTCTCAAACCTACTTTCAAAACCTGAATAATTGGCTTTTAAATGTTGAATATAGGTTAAAACGTCATTTTTCTGGCTATTGTCTGTGACAAAGTGAAAAACTTAAAATTTACGACGTCCAGTTTTATACAGTTTTAGCTTGATTCTAACTAGAAACACTGAAAAGATGCTCCTTTTTTTAATAAAATGTATGTTGTGTCGCCTTTCACTCTGCAAATTAACCACAGTAAACTTTGTAAATAAAGCTGTTAAATAAATAAATTTGGCTAACACTGGATTCAATTTTCTTTAAAAGTTAGTCACAATCTGTTTTAGGCTATCGTAAGCCCCCATATACACCTCATGGAACCCCCAATTTTTTTTAGCTGACGTGGACCCCTTGCAGGTCATCATAGACCCCTCGGAGTCCATATAGACTACTTTGGGAATCACTGCTCTAGAGTTTTAAGGAAACATAACATAGAACCTGTTGAACTTTCTATACATATATTTGGCTATTTTTCATGGCAATTAGAAGAAACAATGAAAATAGAAGCATAAATAATAATAATAAAAAGATTCTGTGCAATGTGATGCAAAAAAACAAAGCAAAAAATATTTTACACCACTTAATAGAGCATTTTTAACATTTAAATCGGAATGATACATTCTCATATATTAAATTCCCTTTCACCGATTATATCAGCTCCATTCATCAAAATTGCCCATAGTATCCGAGTAGCCATGATTGCGATCTCGTGGCTAGCATTTCTTGAAATTTTGCCACCACTCTAAATATACGATATCATGTTTAGTTAAATATTCTAAATGAATGGGCTCAGTTAATGACGGCCACATGATGAAAACAAACACGTGCTCTCCTCTGAATTCAAAACAGACATTAAATTAATTGTACTTGTTGTTCTATTTGTTAATCCTACAAGAGGAGGACATGACTAAGGAAATTCATTTCGGGAAGAGACTTTGTGTAATAGTAGTCCACCCTTAGGGTGTTCGATCCTCAATGTAATAACTCCGAATGGGCTGTAGATTCGGAAAAAAAAGCCTTCGAAATTCATACTTAACTTTTATGCAATTAAGTTGCTATTAGCTCTAGTGATGCAGTAGCGTAGGTGGCAACGTATCTGCACACCACGCAGTCGGATGAAGTTCGAGTCTCGCCATTGATTTTTTTTTCCAATTTATTTAATTATTTTTGCTGTTAAATAAATTTATTTAAAAAAGCTTATTAAATATATAGCTTTTATATAATTATAAAATAGTTAAATTAAAAATATATAAGATATAGGTAGATACATATTATTTTATAAGATTACTTATAAAATAATTACTTTAATAAAGTATTATAATATATTTAAAATATTATAAAATATTTGTTGTCTTTTTACTTCAACAATTAACTACCTTTCTCTAATAACAAGTAAAATTTATTTACAACTTCTATTATTCATTATTAATTTCTCACAACCTCTACACAAACTCTTCCTCTGCCGCTCCTCTTCCTCACTCATCAACTCCCCGCACTCCCGAGGATACACTTACACAATGCCGCTGTTGAAACAGTGCGATCTATAACCTTAACAATAATAATTAACATTATAATAATATATTTATAAAATATAATGGAAATATTTATATAATTGCTGTAATTATGTTACTTTCTAAAGTACAAAATAATTATAAAAAATATCATTTAATAAAAAAATTAGCTTTTTTTAAGTAAATTTATTTAATTGTAAAAATAATTAAATGAATTGGAAAAAAATTGATCGGTCGACTCGAACCTTATCCGTGATATGCAGATACGTTACCACTTATGTTACTGCATCACTAAAGGAAATTGAAACTTAATTACACACAAACTAAGTATGAATTTCGAAGGCTATTTACACCGTATCTACTGCCCATTCGGCGCTAGGGTTGAACATTCTAAAGGAGCAGTGGCATAACGTACACCCCCGCAGGCTCGGAATTCTAGGGCGCCCCAAACCTATGCAATCCCTTGTAAGATCTAGCTCGGGGCCCCAAACCCGATGTTGTAGGGGTCCCTAATATTCACAGTAAAGGGGTACTCCTATTACACAGTCTCATCCCTCCTTTTTTTGATAAAATTTCAAATTTTAAAATTGGGTAAAGATGTTCAAAAGTTATAAGAAAATTAATTTTTTAAAAAATCTTATTCTATGCATGTATTTTTAAAATAAACTGCATTTTGTTTTCCTCTGTACGTTGTTATTGATGACAACTATGTACTTTTTAAGAGAAAGTTTCAGCAAAGAGCAAAAGTTGGGAACAACGAACTGATTAACTGGAAACATAAGATTATTTTTAGAGTGAATATACGTCACATGAATCGTTGAACTGATAGAAACACGTGGGTGTCATTCTCATGTGACTACGACGTAACATGAATTTAGCCCATTGGATGTAGAAGTAAAAAACTTCCAATTTAATTTATATATTTAATTTAATCATAAATGTGTTTATGATTTAGTTATTCCTAATCAATATAAATAAGTAATTATACACTTTATAAGTCAACAATAAAATTCTTTTATTTCTTATTTTCATTTATTGTTATGTGTGTTTTTATAAGTAATAAAAAGAGCGAAGAATTGAGAAAAAGAGTTTTGACTTTTAAAATTTATTTTTTAATTACATGACAAAGGTTTTATTATAAGAACAATCAACTGTAGAGGGGAACAGGACTGCATACTTTCATTCATAATCAATATCTTTTTCATGTTCTGTCTGAACGTATCATTTGATATAGACGTCTTTCATGACGATTAAAAGAAACGGGTATGAGGGCTTCACCTTATAATAAAAAATCTAAAAACATGTTTTGTAAGACGGTTTAATGTCAGGGTTCAATGTATTATTATAAGCAAAAAGCGGAAAAGCTACTATGCAACTAAATTTAAATCACAAATGAGTTAGCCACAGCTCGGAAGGAGAGCATTCAACGCGCGCGAGAGAAATATTATTTTTAACATATCTGTGATAGTAGAATATTTAATTCCTATTCTCAAAATGGTTCTCAATGCTTCATCTCACGATATCAAAATTTTCACAAGCCCTTTTATTTTAGATTAAAATTTTTAAAAAATATTATTCTTTTTGAAGTGATAAACTTCTTTAGGCACGTTTTGCTGGACAGTGAACTTGAATAATGCGTTTTAAAAACCAAGCATTGTTACGCTCGTAACAATGGTAACAATACTACTGAATCATTTGAGTTTCATGAGTAATGAATCGGAAAAAATTGTGCAGCGAAATATAAAGCAGAAAATGGACAAATAATGGTTACTCTAATGGTTACTATTACTATTATACTATTTATATTTCTAATCTCTAATGGTTACTATTTATATTTCACCAAATCAAAGTGAAGAGAAAATTATCGGATCCATTCACAAAAATTTAGTTGCCTACATTGTGTGTGTGAAGCCGGATCACACACACACACACAAACTCTTCTGAGCAAATTGCCTGCTATTTTAAGTGGGGATTTTAATGTAGATTTTTCAAAAGACAAATCAAAAAGTCTTGAGTAGATTTTTTAAAAAATCAAAATTCAATTTAATTATGTCAAATGATCCAAAAGAAAGCACGACGAAGTACGGAACAACGCTTGACGGAGTTTTTCTTAGATATTTAAATAATTTTGAACTAAAGTATTTATAACCTATTTCACACACAGCTACCATAAACCTATAGTTTTATTCTTAAAATACAATTAATTCACAAATATGATTGTATATATCACAAAAAATATTTCTTTATGAGTACAGACATATGTGAATGAATAATTTTATATGACAATATTAATATCCCCTTGTTTTTTATTCACCTAACTATTCCCTTAAGTAATATTAAAAAATTTGATGTTATCCCTTCTATCGTATGGTTATAAGCACACACTCTCTTTTTTTCCTACTTAGACTTTAAATTAAAAGTTATATATTCTTTTAATAACATTATATCCCTTCAAGACCCAACACACACGATCGTGTGGGTTAGATATTCTTATACGTTTTTGCTTCTGGAATAGTCGTATGTAAGAAAATCGCGAATCTAACGATTGAGCTGGTTTGCAGAAAGTCTAAAGTGTTACTTTTTATCAACACACGATGATTGTGGTTTATGTTTTACTTTCAGCTGGCAAATCTAGCTTTGTTTTCAAATATAATGAAAACACGTCATCTTTTTATCTGTCGTAAAAAGGTAATTATCAATTGCTAATTGCTTGGATACAAATTCTTGTACTAACGTTTAAATAATTGCAAAATAAAAAAATATTAATTATATTCTATTAATGTTGCTTCTAGGACTCGGGATTTCGATACCCGCTCGCTCGTGCGGGTTGGACGTTACTTGAGTCACTGCAACTGTAAAGGTAAGTACTCACCACGCGAATTTTTTTTTCTGTTTCAATAAATTTGATAAAAGCCTACATGAAAATTAAATACATAGTTATATAATTAATCTAAACATATAAATAAAAATGAAGTGTCTATTTGTAATGTTAAATTAACAGCTTTTTACTAAGTGCATTTAAAATTATATACGGTACTTATATCAAAAAATCAATTCTTAAAATTTTTGTCTGTCTGTCTCCCTGTTTGCTTCGGCTAATCTCTGAAACTGTTTGACCGATTTTGACGAAACTTTCACTGGCAGATAGCTAATGTTATAAGGAGTAATTTAGGCTACTTTTATTTTAGAAAAAAATTCGAGTTCCGCAAAAATAAAATTAAAACCAATGAAATAGTGAACAATATCCGATTAAAATAGGGATTATTTATTTCAATAGGGGACATTCCCGTTCATGTCCTCTGATCCTAATGATTTTACCCCCTCATCGACAGTATCAAAGGTCATGCGTCTCTCTCACCCATTACTTGCGTCTTCGTTTCACCCTACTGCTACTTAGACCTGTTTGGAACTGTTGCATTCAACGCTTATCATTATTCCTGATTTCATTCTTTCACAAGAACACTGAGCAACATCCATTGGATACCATTTGACTTCTCACAAGGCTCCGCATTTAAATAGAGGTAAGCCAATTTCATACCTCTGTTTTTAATTTCATTGCCACACATAGCACAAAGCTGTCACAATAAATGTTTGTCTTGCAAGAGCGATTGTACGTTGTTTTATTTAGTTTAGTACGTAGGTAGTTGTTTCTAAAATAAATATCTTTAATTGCGTTTCAGGTGAAAAATTGCATTTACACCCTTAAATTAAGTAAGTTTATTGAAAACGGTAAATAATTTCATTTATCCTGTGTAATATATATATACACATACACAATATAGTAATATTTAATTGAATAATATTTATCTTGCTTAGTATTTATATGGAAATCGAAGAATAACAGTTTCTCTCGAGTCACAAGGTACTTTTATTTTTCTACCGTTCCGTTCTTAATTCAAAATGTTTCGTTACATTTTCACTATTTTCTAGCAATGAGACATTTAAGTAATAATTATAAATTATGTTTAAACGTCGTTAGGTTTTCTTTCATGAAAATAGTTCAGTTTTTTATTTACTTTGAAATTGATAAAGTACTTACAGGTTATTTTATAGTATAATGTGGTTTAAATATATTTTATTATTATTTTTTAAATAATAAAATTTTCTGATACATTTTACTATTTTTCGTGAAATAATGTGATAACTTTTAAAAACATTTTCAGGTGTCTAAAAAGGAGAAGAATTCTCACAGAAGAAATTTTGCAATTAATGAATAAGTAAGATTGATCTTGGATCAGAACTTAGTGACCTCTCAAATGATAACAATGCTGCGAACAAAACATACAAATTGCGTATACTGGAAGGAAAATAAGTTCAGATGAGAGCAATGAAGAAAAATAAGGGAATATTTGAAATGGAAAGAAAATTTTTTGGATCATTCTTTACCATAAAAGTCTCTTGAACACATTCATTACATTGATTTAGCAGTTTCAAATTCTTGGTTTCTGTGCAAACAAGATGCAATATCTAATAAAATACCTTTAAAAATCGAAATGGATCGTTAAGATAGTTAAATTTAAGTTGAAGATAGTTGAAGCATTATCAGCCTCACCACCTACAAACAAAAGTATTTTAACTGATTATGAAAATAACAGAATGTTGTAATTCCACTTGCAAAAAGATCGAATCCACCTGCTATACATGTCATGGTCTTTATCCTAGCCATTCCACGATAAAGGCTTGACATGTATAGCCATTTTCGATGTATTGATGACATTTCAAGGCCTCGCAAGTGTGGATTTGGAAATTACGAAAGCAGTTCGAAAACATGTTGTGAAAAATGCAATGATTATTTATACTTGTCAAAAACAAAACAAAAAATTTTTTACAGAAAATAAATAATGAATTATTAAAAGAGTTAATTATATATCAATAATTTCCTCACTTGCAACAATTTTAATTGAATTAAGATTGTTCCTACTATCAACTGATCGCTAAAAATGTATAACTCGTAAAATTTGATAGGTGACCTTTTTCACAGATAACGCCCAACCCGCACGATCGTGTGGGTGCCGTCTACGCTCGAGGAGGGGGGATTTTTTTTTTAATTATTTTTCCCAGTGTCATTAGGTTCAATATAGTTTTAATAGCCAGAAGAATTCATAATACTTAAAGATAAAAATAATTCGGGTCTTAAAGGGATATAACACATTTAATTTGATCTTTCGCGCATTACACTATTTTTGAGTGAGAGTTAATCAACGCCTCGCGATAAAGCAACGCAAGAGCTACTGGAGACCGATTTCGTAATTTTGAACCGCGGTCAAATGCCAAGAATGAATCCTGACTCTCCCCTTCCAAACTTTCACGCTAAGTTAGCGGGAGGAATTTGAGCCTTAACAGATTGAACGTTCATAAGCTCCTCTACACGACATCATTTCAGTGTCACTGAGGCTCGTACTTATAACACGCCAGCCAAGAGTTTGTGAGTGTGACCACTTGGCTACCACGACCACTACAGTTTTCGAAATTTGAATGCCATCCCAAGAGACATTTGACCAAGGTTCAAAACAACAAAGTCCTTCGCTTTAGTAGGGTGGGCTTACAGGGCGACATTAATAAACAATCCATCTAATTTGCCTTTCCAATGCAAAATTATCGTTATTTAACACTGATCCATTTTAAAGTTGTAATAGGTAGGTTTAACTCAAGAACGCGCGTCCGAGATTTCAATTACCCTTAAACGTCCACCGGTGTCATTTCGACACCGCGATATGAAACATATAAAATAACTGCAATAGCTAAATAATTGACGACTACTGTTCTGTAGGGTTTAGTTTTAATGTTATTTCATGTAATTATCCTATATTATGACGCTTTGTATCATAAAAAACTGACGTTGATATTAGGTTTAGCGAAGCCGAAAATAATAGATAATTTGCATAACACACATATTGGGAATCATTGCAGAAATTTGTTCTGGTGATGTGTTTTTATATTGGGAAGTGATTATCTATAAATTTTCATAAATTCAGAAAGCGAGTAGAAAGTTTCAGCTTCCTTGCTTTTACCATCTTGTAAAAAAAAAGCCGTCGCCTTGCCAAAACTGGTACCTTCAAAGTATTATCTATGAAAGACCATCGCCTCTTGCCCTAAGGACTCAACCTGTAAGAAGAAAAATTGAAAATAAATGAGAGGGACAACCCACTTACCACCAAGGGAAATGGGTAATCGCCTGGATATAAAGGATTTTTAGAGTGTGACTCACCCTCAGCAAGTATCGAAGTCGATGCTTCCTGAACCACACGGAAAGGCTTGCTATCATTAAAATGGACACGGCCCCGAAGAAGGCGATACTTTCCAAGTCCAGGAAAAATTGAGGTCTGAATCCAGTCAAGGGTACACTGGGATAGCAACTGTCATTGTTGGACATTGTCAGGCAGATCGACATGATGTCACTGCAAGAAGAAAGATGAAGTATAAACATCCAAAATGGTTTTTATCAGTGCTTCTCGAGCTTTCAATAATTGCGACGCAATATTCAACCAGAATTTTTATCGCGTCCACCTCCATACAATAACAATGAACTGAATTCGATAATAATATACTTTGACACTAAAGCTGAAATATTAGACTTGAACCCCTTAAATGTTACCGGTGTATATAAACGTCTCACTCAGCCACCGCATTAATAGCCTCAGGCGTATATACACGTCTTTCCGAAGTACGATCTTTCTGTGTACTGCTATCTATAAAATTATTCCGAAGGCTTTGGAAAGCAATAAAAGGACCTTGACAGAGTTTAGGACAGATTTACTTATTTCAGAAAATTTGCACATTTATTCTTTTTCTACCCCCCTCAATACACCACATACGTTCGCCTATGTGTTAAAAAACGGTGGCATTGGGGAGCGTAACTTTTAATCGATATTAATAATAGACTATACAAATTATCGATATAAGTGTTAATTTTGGTATGCAATTTTGTATATGATAAATCCATGGGGGTTACTGATAATTATTAAACTGGTTCTTAACTTAGTCGTTAACTTAATATTCCGAACTTATTTCTTAAATTAATTATGAAGTACATTGCGCAGTACTGATGTATATTTCAAGGTCATCGGCAAAAACTTGATTTATCTGAGTTTAAATAAAGAATGGAATTCACAAATTAAGGTTTCGCAGAATGGTCCTATCCATTTTGTTCGATTTTAAATTCTGAATTGAATATTCTATGAAATATTAGAAGCAATTGGGCACGAAATTTTTGATTTGGAGAGTTGGGAGGGGATAAAGGTGTCCAAATGAATAAAACATGTTAGCACGTTGCAGACAGTTTGTTGCTTTTCTACGACTAAAAGGCTACTTTTGCACAATTGTACGTCTAAATATTTTTATTACTTATATTGCTTTATTTATATTCAACGTGTCATATTTTTCATAATCATATTTTTTCAAAATTTTTGGTTTTTAGAATTAGGAAAATGTTCTTTTGTTTACAAAAAGCTCTGGAAATTCTTTAGCATCAGATGACATTCCTTTAATATTGACACGCATTTTTAAGCCCTCATAATTTAGAAGCTTCCACGCCGAATTTTGCAAAATATGAAATTGACGCTCATGTGAAACTTGGGATTCTATTAGGCAAAATTATTTTTAGAAGCAAAGTAATTATGTTATAAAAAATCGAGTTAATTGTTCTATTAACATCAGAATTTAGTTCCCTTTTGAACCATTAGCATTAATTTAAATGGCAGCGATGAAAATTACACAGGTTATTTAGAATGCTCCACTTTTTTTTCACTTCTACAGATTCCTTATTTTTCACACATATATATAAATAATTTCTGTACATGTTGAATGAAATCATGTGACCTTTTTTTATATTTAATCCTAAGCAACACAAACAGGGGGCTTATAAACTATTCTAGTTATGACAATATCACAAATGAATCTTAGTTTTTTTTTTATTTTCATTTGAAGATCTGTTTGTGCATGTGGTATTTTAAATAAATTTTCTTCCTCAAGGATTGATGATTAGGATGTTTTCAAACATTGATGCCAGTTTTGTTCCATAACCTTGCTTCTCAAACTTTCAATATTTGCGACCCAATACTCAATCATAATTTTCATCGCCCCCCCTTTCCATACAATAACAATGTATTGAATTCAATAATACTATACTTTGGTCTAAGGCTACAATACGACTTGAACCTCTTCAAAGCCGCCGGCGTACATAAACATCTCGCTAAGCCAGTGCGTTAATTGCCCCGATGGATATGCATGTCTTTCCGAGGTACGATCTTCTCCGTTCACTGCTATCCATAAAATTATTGCGATGGCTTCTGAATGCAATAAAATGAACTTGATAGTGTTTACGGAGGACTTACTTATTTCCGAGAATTTGCTTGTTTATTCCTTCCCCCCCAAACACCACATAAGCTCACCTACGTGTTAAACAATGGCATTGGGGAGCAGTTAAGCGATTAATTATAAACCATACACATTATCAAGATAAATGTTAATTTTTGTATTTAATTTTATAGGTGACAAACCCATGGGGTCACTGGTAGTTATTAAACTTGTTCTTCACTTAGTGTTGTTAAATAAATTATGAAATACATTGTGCAGTCCTGATACATTTATGAGTGTATCACATCAGTTTAAATGTGTATATTACTTTTTATTATATCAGACTGTTTTCTGTTTTGCTTCCTTTCAGTAAATTCATAATTATTTTAAATCTTTTATTTTCGATATGCTCGTGCCCCCCACGTAGGGTTATCCCATCCCTTAGGGCAGCACGACCCACAGTCTGAGAAACTGTTCCCCCTACTTCGATACAGGTGTCTTTTGGGCATAAATAAAAAAGTTACATCTTCCATTAGAAACCTATTTAGTTTTATAAATTATTGCACTAACACGTATACAATTATTTTGGGGAAGCCTTGATAGTAAACAATAGGATATTCAAATCTAATAAATAGTTCACATAAAGAAACACACACACATTTTAATATTCTTTTATTATATTATAATAATAGTTTTAAAAGTTTATACTTTCAGTAAAATAATTTTTTAAATAACCTTTTGTTTTCGACTTTTTCAATATGCTCAAGCTACCCTCGTAGGATTATCATGCCCCACAGTTTGATAACCGCTGTTTTATAAGAAACAAAATTTTACTGCATCCTTTTTTTTTTCCTTTCTTTCTTTCTTTCTTTCTTTTTTTTTTTTTTTTTTTTTGTTATTTCGAACCGTTGGTCGCTTGTATTTTTATCGCAGCATTTGTTTCAAAAATTCCACGGAGGATTGAATTTTATTTCCACAGAGAAAGAAATTTCATTTCAAGCTTTGTTTACTTCATGTTTGCTTGGTTTGTATTCCATTATTAATTAATTTTTATTTGTGTTTCATGTATATGTTTGTGCTTAATCTTAATTGATTTCTAATTCTTATTCATGCGTATTTCATATAAAAAACATATAATTAGTTTAGCAAACAGCAATTATATAGCAAAAAAACTTTTCTTTCATTTTACGTATAAAATCAAAATGACTGCTCTAATTAACTAGATTATGTAGTATTCATTAGATCCTGGTCATCATGAATCAAAATTTCTGGTCCATGATTTTTAATGTGCATTTTTGTACAAAGAGAAATTGCTTTTAAGGATATTTACTTATTGTACAGCGTTTTACTTGATTATGAGCTGAAGTCGAAAGATATAATTCAATTTTTGTAATAAGAAAAAGAATACAACACTGGTAACTTTTAATGGTGTATACATTGCTGTTCACGTTAGTTAACAGTTGTCTGATGCTATACACATTTACAATTAATAGATCATTCGAACATAAGATACAGTAAAACCTATTTTCATGCGGTAGATAGGGACCGCGTTAAAAGAAATCGCACAACAAAAATATTCGAAAATTTCATAAATATTTACACACAAAAAAAAACAACTTATGAGGCGGAAAAGTTGCGCATAGAAATTACGTCAATTACTTACGAAATTTATGTTCCACACAAAATAAATAAATTCAGTACTACTTGGCGAAGTTTTCAAAATGCACATACATAATTCACTTGTACTCCAAATCGCGCTCATCCTCCCGTGATGAATCGCTTTCGTCACTTGAAGATACCATTGCAAATGATTTATTTTTTGTCAACAGAAAGTCAGTGATAAGTGTTGGCGACGAAGGTCGGTTGGTCAGTTACTTGTAAACGTCACAATATCCAGATATGCCTAATTGAACCGTTTTTGTGGAATATCAAGCTCCTTTCGGAATTGGTATCTATTTTAAGAAAATGGTTTTCCAATTTGTTGGAAAGCTGGATCCTCACAAATATTTTATCCGCTCTCAAAGAATCCGGTTCTTCTTGTCCGTCTTCAAAATCTGTCGAATTATTGATAATGTCACTGCCATTCAAAGTACGGTCTTCAATCAAGCGCGGACTGCTGTTGCGTTGAGAGAAAGCAATTGAACGTGCATTGGTCAAGAGACTGTTTACAGGAAATGAACAGAGCGTCTTGAAGTGTATATATGTACATTGATAGAAAACATTACAGTAGCTCCAAAGTCGTTAAAAAGCATGTATCGCAAAAAAAAAAAAAAAGATCACACAGAAAAAGTCATGCAAAACTAATCGCATTAAAATAAAATCACAGAAAAGAGGACCGCAGAAAAACGGGTTCTACTGTACTAAATGTTTGTAAAATTTGCTTAATTTATTATTATAATGTAAAGGTCACTGGTATGAATCCCTTAATGTCAAACAGTACTAATTGCGTATGAAAAAAATAAAATTTGGGACGAGAAATCTGTTTCACGAGACGGTGCCTCACGTGTTCCCCTCAAAATTGGAAATTTGTGAGAAATTTCTGTAAATAGAGTTACATTCCGTCGGTTGCCGTTTGATCGGAGACCTGACCTGAACTGAATTCCTGTTAACAAGATCTGTGACTGATGTTTCAATCTCAAGAAAACAATTATGAATTTTCCTTAGTGCGACGGAATATTGCAACGTGATACCGAAGAACGTGTTTTGGCAAAGTGTAAGAGTGAGGGATTTGTGAGAAATTTATTGCATCCTTTTTAGTCAGGTAATGGTTTTGATAGGGGCGTCTCTAGAACCGGACCCTTGTCCGGGGCGGCATTTAGATTGAATTTCAAAATTGCTTTTTTTAATTGCAAAAAATTTTATATATTTTCTGAAATATTATTCATATTTGCTTATTTTATACTCTGTATGTTTAACCCTTTATCTACCGATGGTACTTATAAGTACCACTTAATTTAAAATTACGTAGAATAAACATTTTTACGAATACTGTGACGATACTTAGCAGGAAAATTTTTTTAAATCCACTCTTCCACGATATAGGGCAGCACGGATTCTACGGTGAGTATTTTAGAGGGAAAGGCGAATAGTTTTATAGCAGAAATTACGTTTTCAGTAGACATTCTGATCGAATTGCGAAGACTGTTATTTTGTTCGGAAAATGTAGTTAATGTTAAAAGGCGTCTTTTTTTTGTATGTTAATGATGACCGTAGAAAATGCAATTTGACTATTTATCTTAAGTGAACAGTGTATATAATTAATTTAGCAGTTGCATATCTTTAACTAATTAATTAGCTCTGACGGATTAAATTTCCAAAAGTTGAGTATTTTGTTTATGTATATTCCTTAATTTTCAATGTAGTGATTCAAAAAAAGTATTGCATGAAAAAAACTGCAGTAAATCATTATGTGGTAGATAAAGGGTTAAAGACAGGGGTTTTTTTTATGTTGAAACAAGAAAGGTTCGAGATAGAATTAAATGTTAAATCATGAAATTTGTTATTTGTACACATATTTCACTAGTAACTTTCTCCCCAACACAGAGTGGGACCACAATGGACATTCCTTTCACCCATACGATGTCCGGTGTCAGCTATTCAAAAGGAGACAGGGGTAATCAGAGTATTTGGTAGATAGAGAGCCACAGAAGTTGTTTTATTCAAGTCGAGTACAGTCAAAATAAAATAAAATGAACACTTGTCATCCCCACCATCAGTACACTCTTTTTCGAAGAATCTAGCCTGCTCAAAATTGTGATTCCTCCTCTTACACTTTACTCGTTTGAAAGAATAACAAGTAATTATGTCCTTAATTTCAAATTATTTTGTATTTATACTTATTAATATATATATTATGCTGTATATACTCATGTCCATAAATTAAGGATAATGAAGGTCAGGCAAAGAAAGAGACAGAACAAATAAATAGACTTTACAAATTTTGTTTAATAAATAGACTTTACAAATTTGACTTATTTGTAAAGTCTATTTATTAAACAAAAGGTAAAAAGCAAAAAAGATGCTATATGTTTGACATAAGTAATAAAAATTGCGATTTTTACTCCCTGGAGCAAATTTCAAAAAAGAACCTATTTACAAAAAACAGTATAACGTGGTTAGTATGATGGTTACTACGGAGTATGTTTCCCCAACGATGCAATACAGGTCTTACAACGCCTAGGCATGTTGAGTTTCAAATTATCAATCTGATCTTGGGGATTATTACACCACTCATCAAGCAATGCCCTCCGAAGTTCCGGTAGACAGGTGGGAGGGGGTTGACGGGCTGCAATTCGTCGGCCAAGCATATCCTACACATGCTCTATTGGATTCAAGTCCGATGAGTATGCTAGCCAATCCACACGGGTGATATCCTCCGATTGAAGGCATTCGTCTACAATGTTTGCACGGTGAGGACGGGCGTTGTCATCCATAAACAGAAATTCAGCATTCATGGCGCCCCGAAACAAACGTACATGTTGTTCCAGAATGACATCCCGATAGATGTGGCCTGTCATCGTCACACTCTGAACATGCAGGTCAGTTCTCTGAAACCAAGAATAATTCCTTCTCAAACGAGCCATCCTGCACCACCGTAACGGTGTCGTTCAGTGGTGTTCTTTTGGTGGTAACGGGTACCTGGCGCTCTCCATATTAAAGTCCGGCGAGAATCAGACTGCAAACTAAACCTGGACTCTTCGGAAAACATCACACAAGACCACTGTTGTGGTGTCCACAATGCATGCTCTCTACTCCTGGTGAATCGCAGGCGACAGTGAGTTGCGGTAAGTGGAACACATCTCACAGGCCTACGAGCATATAGACCAATGTGCCCTAAGCGTCTGTACACGGTCTGCCTTGAAATTGTCGTACCGGTAGATGAAGAGAGCTGACGAGACAGGTCTGATGCTGTGCTACGTCAGTTTCTTTTTGCTGTAACTGCCAAATACCGGTCCTCATTCGGCATTGTAACTCGTGGGCGACCTGTGCTGTAACATCTACTCACACTACCATCATCTTGGAA
Organism: Trichonephila clavipes; assembly: GCA_019973935.1. Lineage (NCBI taxonomy): Eukaryota > Metazoa > Arthropoda > Arachnida > Araneae > Nephilidae > Trichonephila > Trichonephila clavipes. The sequence continues at coordinate 199,561 of BMAU01020754.1, forward strand.
TCGTTGCCAAAGCCTGGAGATGACACTCTGGGCGATTCCAAGTTCCTCGGATACTTCCAGATGGGTACGTCCACATTCCAGTCGTCCAATAATTATACCACGTAAAAAATCATCCAAATGCTTCCTTTGTGCCATAACTATGAGGTTATGGCACTGAAAGGCTTTTAAAGCGCTTGTGAAGAATTTTACTTCTTTGCCACCATCCCTTATATATCCCTCTCTTACACTCTCTTCATTGTGACGTACTATCCACGCCATCTGGTGGTTTCCTGTAATTTGCATATTCTTCTTCAAGATGTGTGTGATAATTCTACAGGTGAAATTTTTATTTTAGAGTTCAATTTCTGTGCGATTCTGAATTATCATTAATTTATGGACATGAGTATATATGTATATGTATATGTATATATATATATATATATATATATATATATATATATATATATATATATATATATATATATATATATATATATATATATATCTTTATATCTTTATATATAAAAATCTTCTGTGCGTGTGTGACTTAATTCCTACTAAGCGGCTGGACCGATTTTGATGAAACTTTTTATATAGGTTCAAGCGGATTCGAAAATGGTTTAGATTCACAATACGGCCCAATATAGCAATTAGTTAAAAAGATATTAATCAAAACCAGTTTTAATAACCAGTTTTAGGCACCAACTTTGATTTGTCTGCATTGTTGTAACACTGTTATTGCTATAACAATGACGAAAGTTGGCTTCGAAAATCAGTTTTCAGCCAAAATGGAATTTCATGACCTTGCTTTATTGACTGTATTAATTAACTTTATTTTAAAAAAAAATGCTTTTAACATGTGATTAACTTGAAATATGTTTTTAAAATCTCAATTTCTACAATGTTTTAAATTTTTCTAATTTAAATTCCTAAAAAAAAGATAAAACTATTTTTCAGGCAGATGGGTACATTTTATTAATCTTCGCCAACGCTGCCAAGTTAATTTGAAACAAAATATTGTAAGACTTCAGAATTTTTTTTTAATTAAAAAAAATTTTTTTTTTTTGCTTTCCATACACATAAAATATTTTTAAAGATGTATTTTTTCCGTCTTGGGGAGCCGTAAAAATACAGCTAGACAAATGCCAGTAATAGTTAATTATGGAAAAGCTACCTCAGAACACATGAGTTGGAGCGCTTATAGCGCATGTGCGGAAAAACAACTTACGGAGAGTACGTAAGCAGAAACGAGATTTTTTTGTCAGATGAAGATGTTTTCTTTTTGAATGTTTTTTCTTTTATAATGATTGTAAATAATGAATTTTCCAGTTATTTTTCAAATCCAATTTATTAGTTAGAATTTTAAGAAAGTATTCATTTTTCATGTATAAAATAATTATGTATAATATGATCTCTCTCTTAGTTTTTAATAATACATCGCAACTGATAATTTTCTTTTAAAGAAATAATTTACTAAAAAATCCTTAAAATATAGGAAATGCTGCCCTGTTTTTATTAAATAGTACTATTTTCTTTTAAATCTTTTTTTGTGCAAGGAATGTAAACAAATTTTTAGGCTTTCTCTCAAAGTTCTTTTTTCATTCGTTTCATATCTAACTGTAGCCTTTTTTTTATTCATTATTTAACGAAAATTGATATAAATTAATAATTTTTTTTAAGAATTTAACTTATATTGCGTTTTATTATTTATTACTAAATTGTTTATTTAATAATAAATTCGCACATTGTCTGTTTTCTTGAGAACAAAACTGGATTAGCTTTGTAAATTTTTAATCGAAAATAGAAATTTGAAAAAAAAAAAAAAAGATTTTATCCCTCGGGGAAAAAAAAAGATATATATATATATATATATATATATATATATATATATATATATATAATGATTTAGTTGCTGATGACATTTTAAAACATAGTAATTGTAATTTTGTGAAATTTTGCAATAATTGCTTAGAATACAATTATTCAAGTAAATTTATTTTTAAATATATTTCTATTTCAAATCAAATCTATTTTTTATCTTAATTCAATATTTTATTTAAAATTTCTTCTATTTAGTTTATTTTTGATAAAAAATATTTTAAGCGCTTATTTTAATTGCAATATAACTATCTAGTACATAATTATCCAAGTCAATTTACTTTTAAATATATTTCTATTTGATACTACCAATTCTTAAGTTTCTTTATTATTTTATTTAAAATTACTTATGTTTAGTTTATTTTAAAATATCTTAGTGATTAGTTTAATTGCAAAATAACTATCCAGGTGGCGCCATGGTTTTTCCCTTCTTGTGTTGATGTTCCAGTCCTTTACGTCATTTCGCATGGGATCTTAATGTAGAAGGTTGCTTTTTTGGTATCCAAAGTTTTTATTCTAATATTTTCAAAAGAAAAAAAAATTTTATTCCTCTACTTGAGAGATTGATTATTGTTCTCTTTTCTTAACTTTATTTTACTATATTGTCAGATTCATCATCCACGTGTTAGAAATAGGCTTAACTTTTCAACATGGCTCTATTTTTTCTTTTTTTCTATTATATCGAAAATTTCTGCTGTTCAAGGAAGGTTGGATCCATAAAGCATTGTTAACCCTAATTCACTGGCCTAATTCAGCGACAGCTTTAGAAATCATAATAGGTCTCCAGTTTAGTCCAAAGACCTTTTTGTATTTACATCTGTTTGTGTCTTGTGAACTCCTCTTCTTCTTTCTTTAGCATTGTAGATTCTAGAACTTTTTCATTTTTATTTTATTATAATATATATATATATATATATATATATATATATATATATATATATATATATATATATATATATATATATATATATATATATATATATATATATACTGTTATGTGTTTCTTTTTTAATTATAATTTTTTTGCTTTAGAGAGACTGGTGGCATTTTCCATTTTTTCCAAGGCAGCAAAACTGCTAGAGCCAACCATGTTTTAGAGCACAGGTCTTCGATCTTTTTATTGTTATAGACTGTTTTTAATCGAACTTAAATTTAATTTTTAACGAGTTCGTAGAAAGCAGGGGATTTCAAAACAATCCATTCCTCTAAATTAAGGCTTGAGTCCTAATGTTATTATTGATCCACTGAATAACAAAGCCGATCCAGGTTAAATTTGTCGAGAATCAAATCCCCCGTTGGCAGGGTGTGGAAATTTTGACGATAACGATTCAAATGTCATCCTCGTCACTTGATCGTGATACAAAATTGCGAGGCTCGTCGCTAATAGCTTTTGTAACGCTTCTGAATGCACTGTTAACAAACAATCAACATAAAAATTATGGTCGAAAGCTTATCTTTCTAAAGGTGCATCATATTTGTAATGTAATGGGTCTATCTGCGTTCTTTCTACTAATAGTCTATTTTGGGAATAATGGGTCTTTAAAAATTATTATTTTGAAAACTTTTCTCCTCCGAAGAAGATGTGACTATGCAAACCAGGGTATATTTAAATTTTAAACTTCCGAGTTAGACTGCTGAAGGATAGCAGTGATTGATTAACGTAAAGCTAGGCGAGAGCAATTCATTGCTTATTTGATATTAAATTGGATCAGGTCGATTTGAATTAGAAAGTGTATTCCCTGGACGTAAGTGATTCATTTTATTGTTAATTCTTCTAGTATCTCGTCTAACTCGCTATTGTTCTCACATTTAACAATTGGTTGATTTCTTAACTTGGGTTATTGAATTTCTGTCTTTGTTGAGAATTGTTAATAGGGCTCATCTTCCTTGTGACCCTCTCCCACTAATGGATGGCAGGGATCGTCCCTTACAGCGTGTCCTTAAATTACATTCGCGGCGTTATATTACTTTATTACAATCCGGAATGAAACTGAAAACGTAATTTATTACTTATTTACTGCTTTTACACGGGAGTTTATTCAAGTCTAACTACAAATAAAAAGAACCCGCGTAGCTTAACTGAGCTCACCCGAAAGAGCTGCAAAACGATTCCCCGGGAAAATCATTAAATTGACAAATAAAAGGTAAGTGAAACGAAATACGTATGTTATTTCAAGGTACGCACATACAAAGCTGAAAATAATAAGAAAGAACATAAAATTTAAGAGAAAGGAAAATAATACACATTATTCCAGTATTCTTGCAAATACATCGAAAGTAATATAAAATACAAATGCACCCTACAAAAAAGAATAAAAAGGCAGGAAACATCTGGGAAAGGGGCGAGAAGGAAAAAAGAGGGGATAAGAAAAAAAACTCGCTTGTAACCACATAAGATCCAGTCCCACCTAAGAAATTTGATCTCGGATTGTAGAGACAATTTTAATACATGATTTCAGTTTAAAGTGAATGGAAGAATTTCTAACGATAGATTGGAGCCCGGCTTTTTTAGTATTTTGAGATGGAGAGACCCAATGGAAATCCTTAGTCAGAGGACATGAGAACACATAATAGGCAGCGACCCCAACAGAGCCATAAAGACAATTGGGAGTAGTTTTTAATTTTAAGCGATGTAAAAAAGAAACAAATGGGGCATGCTTTGTTAAGAACTGTGTAACGTAGCTGGAATGGAGATTGATATCAAAACTGGATTTGGGAAAAAAGAATTTGTCTCGTAAGCCAGTATTAGAGTTTGACCACCAACTCTCCCAATCCTCAATTAATTTATTTTGAAGGGTTTTGATGACATAAGAGCGAGGGCTGAGAAAGCTCACCTGTACTCCATTAATAGTAGCGACTTCAGCAAAATGATCTGTAATATAATTAAAAAACTTTTAATTATGAACCAACAGGTGATGACGGACTATTACGAATACATGTCCCCTACTGAGATGCATCGTGTTGAACGGCGGCTAGACATATACGCCCTTCTAACGGCAACGCAACCAACCAATAAACCATTTTATTTCCCCTATTTGCGCCTCACCGCGTCCCTTGCGTCCAAACATTCCTATACAATAAATGATTGTTACACAATGTCCTGTATCTACCCTTAAAGTTTGTACTATGAATTCAAGACCACCCTGTATATTAACATATAAAAAGAGATCTTAACAGCACATACAATACTTTTCTTTGTTTTTAGGTAAAATACCTATACATGTGTTGATATACTTTAAGCATTATTTTGAGATATATTCTAAGAACGAAAAGGTGTTCTCCAACAACACACTAGGGCTTCTTTCCCGATTTCCCAGGAAATCATAAAGTTTTCATACTTTTTGTATTCCCGGGAATGATACTTAGTTCCCAGGAATTCCCGTAAAAGACATGGGGTTGAAATAATCTGAGGTAGCTAGTTCTGACTGGACCTAGCTAGAGGACTGTGGATTTGCACCTCCGATATAAATTTTAGCAGACACCATAGCTGTAATTTGCGATCGTTTGCCCGAATTCCTTGGAGGAGAAATGTCCCCCTGCAGTGGGGTAAGAGATGTAGGGCTGGAGAGAATTTTTACAGCTTGTTGTTGGAAAGAGTCCTATTTGTCTTGATTAATTTCGGTCTATCTGTCAAACATCCCTTCCTTAACTAAAAGTATTTAGTTTTTAAAAGAACATTCTTTCGTAGGCTACCAGACCGATTATTCTGTTTTATTGATTTACTCAGATATCGTAAGTGCTTAAACTTAAAACTCTTAATTATGCAATGTGTTTTTTATTTTTTTTAATAATTGTCTTTATTATAAACTATTTAATCAAATCAGGTGTTTGAATAGGAAAATGAACCCCCAAACTATTTAAAGGAGAATATTTTTAAAAAATTTCGCTACTTTTCTTATTTGTAATTTTTCTTAACCAAACTTTTGGGAGATTCTCATTTTAATATTTAGTTATTTTTATGTAACAAAAATATAACAATTTCATAAAAAAGAAATCAGTAACACCAGTGCTTCTCAAGCTTTCAATATTTGTGACCCAATTTTAAATCATAATTTTCATTGCCCCCCTCCCCTACAATAACAATGTATTGAATACAAAAAAAATGTACTTTGACGCTAGAATTACAACGCGACTTTAATTATAAGCCATATAAACTATCACGATAAGTATTATATTTTGTATATGACAAGCAAATGGGAGGCAATAGTAGTTATTAAGCTTGTATTTAATTTAGAATTGATAAAATAATTATAAAAACACTGTGCATTACTGATGCATTTATAAGTGTATATCAGTGTAAATCTGTATTTAATTTATAGTATGTCAGAATGTATTTTGTTTCCCATCTTTTCAATAAATTAATACTTATTTCAAATCTTTTATTTTCGACTTTTCAGTATGTTAGCGCCCCCCAATTAGGGATATCACCTACAGTTTGAAAAACACTGAGTTACACAAATAAAATCTCTTGAATACAAGAATTCGTATTTTTAACGTACGTGATCGTTACTCCAGCAGAAAATAAATTTTCAAGTATTAATTAATACTTATCTTTTGGTATCAACGTTAGAAAAATAATGTATTCAGGGTTGATTAAAAAATAACTGCTAATCGATCCTGAAACATGAAACTGGGAGAATCTTTGAAAACGATTCCTCACACATCAACTGGAGCTGAGAAGAAGGGTTTCTACACAAGGAGTTACTCATAATAGAGCTAAGAACTAGACTGAGTGATAAAAATATAGATTTCTTATGTTTTCTCAAACCCTATTTTAAAAAGGAATAGTAAACATATTTTTTGAATTTTTAACTGAATATATAAATTCCAAATTTTGTAAACTGTATCATTATTGTTTTATATTATTATTATTAATATCAATTAAAAATAACGGGTCTTGAAATTTTTTGAAAATCTTGGTATGCCGGAAATCAGAAATGGAAAAAACCGGGAGATCCAGAAACCCTAAACAACACCTGAAATTTCTTAGGATTCTGTGAATCCAAAAGTTTTGAAGACTAAAGATTTAGAGCTAAACATATTTAGTGCATTGCATTGAGTACATTACAATAGCAAATATACACACACTAATTTTACCCAATCCAACACTTTTTAGTTATCCTTAAAATAATTTTTAGGGGAGAGGAACTTAAGAACACCAAAACTAAACTCATTCCTTATAAATTAGATAGCTGTTACTTATGCCAACTGACCGACAGTAACATCGGTTCAAGGTTCACTAAATTAATCGCGGCTAAGGAATAGATTTTTATGCCTGTCGTTAGCCTTAGCTTTGAACACCAAGCAGGTGGCAGTGCGATTAGGCTCCTTTCCACTCCAATTTTGGGGAAGTCAGGGCCTCCCACCAGCCTCACCAGAGTATTTGAGGCTCGACGGCTATTGAGAGTACCCTCATGCCATGAAGGTACTATACATTTACAAACATCCATGCCTTCCGCAGGATTCAAACCCAGTGCCTACGACACCGAAGTCAGCGACGCTAACCACTATACCGGATGGGTGGCTAGTGTATGTGATTAATCTGCCATATCAACCCTCGGCAACAATTAATGTGTCCATCTCACCAAGGCTATCGCAAAATATATCTAGTATTCTCGAAGGTTATTTATTTTTCTTATTTTATTTCGTTCGTAACTTTTGCTTTGTTATTTTTCCTTTATTTTATTTATCTTATTTTGTTTGTTTTACTTATTTCTGAAGCCCCGTGTGATACTTGCGTTGCACGGAAATTATTTTATCAATTTCCAATAAAAGCAATTTTTTTTTCTTTATTATAAACTTTTCGCGGACTCCTTATAGTTTTATGCACTCATTTATTCTTATTTGCCAAGAACCTCATTCGAAGTCACAAGAACCCCCTTAGGAACTAATGAGCTTCAAACTGTGTTTCATGGGGCGTAACCAAGGGTTCCACAAATTACAATAAAAAAAAAACCGAAAACAAAATTATAATTGTGTATGCAAAATAGATACTTTCTCTATGAAGTTTGTATAACTTCATGTATCTAAAGCTCATCTCACAGTCAATAAAGAGCTCAAACTTTTATTTATTCATAATAATTTTACATTTAACACTACTTTTAAAACCATTATTATAATATAATAAAAGAATATTAAGATGTGTTTTTCTTATGTGAACTATTTACTAGATTGTGAATATCCTATTTTTTACTATCACGGGTTCCACGAAATAATTTTATATGCGTTAGTAAAATATTTTGCAAAACTAATTAGGTTTCTAATGGAAAATGTACCTTACCGCAGCGTTCCTCAAACTGGGGGGGAGGGTGCTTTGCCCTAAGGGATGTCATAACCCTACGCGGGAGGCATATCGAAAAGTAGAAAATAAAAAAAGATATAAAATAATTATCAATTTACTGAAAGGAAGCAAAACAAAATATATGCTGACATAATAAAAAATAAAATACATATTCACATTGATATAGGATATTTATAAATGTATCAGTACGGCAAAAAGTATTTGATAGTTAATTTATCAATACTAAATTAAAAACAAGTTTAGGAATTATTAGTGATTTCCATGGGCTTGCCATATACAAAATATAATACTTATTTTGACAATTTGTGCTGTTTATAACTTAAGTTTCATTGTAGTTTTAGCGTTCAAGTGAACATTATTGTTGTATTCATTACATAATTGTATTATGAGAGGAGGGATGAGAGAGAGAGAAAATTATGACTGAAAATTGGGTCGCAAATTTTGAAAGTTTGAGAAGCACTGACTGATCAATAAATTCGACGTTAAAATGTAAATGTAAGCATCAGCTCCTAAATTTTAGGTTAAAAAGTTCTCTCTCTCATGCAAAAACACACAGGATTTCGCACACACAGCTATAAACATTAAAATGCCATTAAATACCGATGTATTTAAGTAAAAAATATTTATATCTCTCTCAACGTAAGTGGTTACGTGTAACAAATATAAAAACAAATTAAAGGCAGAATATTAAATGAGGCTACATCATGCGTAGATCATTTCAATTGACTTCGACAGCTTGAGTAAAAAAACGCAAACGCATATCCCATAAATATGTTGATATACTAAAACCATGATTGTAAGATATATTTTAAGAGTGAACAAGGTGTAACATAAAAAATAAATTTTTAAGTCAATTCCTACTTAGGTCAACAAAGACATATTTTATTTTAGTTACTTTTTGTTAAATATTTACTATTAAGAGGGTTCACCCATGTGATGGTTTCGAAAAAAAAATATGTATATACATAAGACAGAATCAGAACATTGAGTGACAAAATAGAACGCGATTTTCCTTTCTATATATGGTATTGAATTTTTGTTTGTTTTTGTTACTATTTATTCATTCAATGAATTTTATTATTCTAATAAAATAGTATAGTAAAAAAAAAGAAATCACCGTCTCAGAAATTAGGCCATCCCAGTTGGGAGTCAAACCCGCAACTTTTCGATGCGAAGTCCAACGTGCTGTCCATTGCGCTACAGGGACACAATGAACAATTTTTCCTTCTATATATGCTGTTGGACTACTATTTTTATTGGTTACTATTTATTCATTTTTTAATTTAATGAATGAATTATTATATGAAAAAAATTGTTTTAACATCCAGTGTCATCCATTATAAGTTTTAAAAAAAATGTATTTGAACTTGAATGGATGAATAAAAAGTATTTTATTAACGATTGAAAATTTGAACAAGATACATAAACAAATATATATATAAAGGAAGAGAGTGAACTAATAGAATAAGAATAGGGTTCCCCGAAGATGCCTAGTAGTTCTAAGGGTTCTCTGAATCGAAAAAGTTTGAAGACCACTGATTTAGAGATGAACACATTTCATACTACATTACGATAATAAATACAGACTAATTTTACCCATTCCTGTACTTTTTTTAACGCTCTTAGTTATCTGGAACAACCATTATAAAAACTTAGGTGGGCAATACCTAAGAACTAAACACGTTCCTTATAAATCAGATAGTTTCTCACTACCTGACATCTCGACCCTCCTCGACAATTAACGTGTCCATCTCACCAAGGCTGTCGCAAGTTGATTTTGGACAGACCCTCACCCATTTCGAACACTCAGTTCGCATACCAATCAAAATGGCGACCTTCATCTGTTATCGCGGGTTCTTCCTTCTGTGCTGCCGAAGAATACTATTAAGAAGGCCGATGCATTAACTGATGCCATATCACTTTTTTCTCTGTCGAAACTTTCTTTTAATTAGTACCTCGGATGGGCTACCGTCCGCATTTCCCTGCGGGATATTTATCGGAGTGATTACTTTCAGGTTTTCGAAAACACTTGCTCTCGGCCGTGTTTAAGATAAAAGAATTCGCCGGCCGTAAAGATAAGGTGCACTTATGGGGCCGGGTGACATTGGCGCAAACTGCGACAACTGCTTATCTGGCGCACTTTGTTAGGTGACGTCATCAGGGAATGGATTCCCGGAATCCTCTTTTGGGAAAGATTTAACTGGTGCTCCCAATAAGTTGGCATCTTTTTTAAAAAAAAAAGAAGAAAATTGGAACATATGTTAAAAAGACTCCGTTCCGAAATTCGACTATAACCATTTAGGACAGTGGTCTTCAAACTTTTTCGACTCACGGAACTCTTAGAACTTTTAGTTGTTTTCGGGGAATCCTCAATTCCCCTTTCCTTTAGGGAAATATTTTTTTAAAAATTTTTTTGTAAAGTAGATCAACTTGTAACAGATACTTTTACGAAAAGCAATTTAAAAAATACTATATTTTTTTTAAAAAAAAAATTAACATAATATACTGCTCGACAATTGCTAAGAAACAGTTACATTTTTCGGAATAATTAAGAATAGACAATAATTGAAGAAATGAAATGAAGTACATATTTAGTAGGAATGGTGTGCCTTTATTATAGAGCAGATATGCCACATCAAAGAATTAAAAACTTACAAATAAAATAAAGATGCTCCTTGGAGGATTTCCAAACAGCCATAAAAAATTAATATATCTTCAGGTTAGAATGATGCAGACATGAGTACCTTAGTAAGATGTGTGTTGACCATGGACACTAATACACATTTTTCATTTGTTCTCCATGTTCTTCACTAAATTATTGAGGAGTCCTTGGGGAATATTGTCCCACTCCTCTCTCAAGGCGGTTTTGAGCTTTTGCACTGTACGGGGAAGGAGGATTCTTTGAGCAACAAGCCTGCCTAAAGAATCTAAGCATGTTCAATGGGATTTAGAATGGAAGAGTAAGCAGGTAATTGTATAAGAAGAATATTTTCACTTTGCAGTGTGTCCGATACCTCAATGCTTCTGTGTGGCCGCACATTATCGTCCATAAAGTCTGAACCTACACAGCACCCCTAAAAACATGAACATGATCCAGAATAATCTCTCTGCAATACCGTTGCGATGTAATGTTGCCTGGATCAAAGATGTGACGCGGTGTTCTGCCACTGTGCTTGAAGCCTGCCCTACACCATCACACCTGGGCCGTACCGATCATGTTCCTCAACAAACTTTTGTGCACAACGTATTCCACGCTCTTTCCACAGTAATTAGGGGCAAGAATAACTGGTCACACTGAAACGAGATTCGTCGGAGAACATCACCCTAAACCAATTTTGGGGATTTTTAGCTTTAATGAGTAAAATGAGCATTAGAAACTTCCTAGAGAACATGAATCCATTTTACATACACATTAATAATTTTAATTTATATTTCTTATTGTGACTCGGAGAACCCCTGGGTATGTCTTATAGAGCCCCAGGGAACCGTGGAAAACAGTTTGAAACCCTCTGATTTAAGGAAATTCCCCCATGGATTCAAAAAATAAATAAATAAACCATTTTTTTTATAAATTACTTCCTTAACATATCTAGAATACGGTAGTAAAGTGATTTTTTAAAATTCAAAGTCGTTATAAAGAAGCAGGTGTTAGAAGAGCAGCTATTCGGCGCGCAAAGTTAAAATTTTCATTTTTTTTACATAGGGCTTGAAATTTTAAATGCGTTTTTCTTAAAACTCTGTTTTTCAAACTTTCCTCCATCCTATCTCAACAACGGTTTAAACGAATGACTTCAAATGAACTACGATCATTCCAAAATTCAAAATATTTCTATTTTTTATAACAAAAAAAATAACAAAAAAAATTCCATGAAATTCGAAACTTGTTCTCTTCAGAGGATTACTAAAAATCCATTTTTTTAATAGTTTTAATGGAATATAGTTCATTCGGCGCATTTAAGCTTATAGATTAAAATGATACTGATTTTTTTTTATTTCAGATTAGTCAATCAGCCGAAATCGTGGAGGAAGTGAGCGTCCATTTTTTCGAGGTGGGTGTGTTCAGAGCGCTATAACTCACGTTCTATCGGATATTTTAGGATAAAAATTTATATACGTACTCTTAAAACACATATAAATAAATGATAAGAAAACGTAAACTTCTATCACTTTACTGGTTGTCAAAAAAAATTCTTAAAAATGTTTAAAAAATAGGCCGTCCCACGGGTGAACCTCCTTAAAACAGCTAGGTACTTACTTCTTAATGAGAAGCAGAACGATTGAACTGACAAAAATCGGTTAAAAATTCAAATGAAATTTTTTCTGTCTAAATTATTCTTTAAATAATTTTCTGTTATCTCATAAAATTTGAAAGCTTTTAGTTAAGAAAATGTACTGCTATGATAATTTTTATGCCTGTTTTTATATTCACATCCCAATGTTAAATAAAAACTTTAAACTGATTTATCTCAGAAAGAAAAAATTATAAGTTTTTCTTCATTTAAAATGCTAAGACTTCTTTTTACTGTGCCAAATGTTTTCATATTAGCCCTTTAACTCTCTCTCTCTCTCTCTCTGTGTGTGTGTAAATTTTTTTTAAATGTTTGGCAGGTTAAGTTGTATTTGCCCATAATGTTGTGTAATAGTATAATTATTTTCAAACTATGTTTTTTAGTTTTGAAAATATTTAAAATTTAAAAAAAAATATTATATTTTGTTACAATTATGTATTATAAAGAAGTATGAATACGTAAAATTCCAAATTCCCCAAACGGGGGTCATGGGAGGTAATAGGTTATTGCATGTAACAAAAGCATTTTTGAATCAAAGCAAAACTTTACTTTTTTTCAAAAAATAGTTGTGTGTGAATTTAGAATTTATTTAACTAAATATACCCCTAAAACGTCTACTGGTGTCGTTTCGAAACCGAGACAATTTATCGTTATATATAGCTGTCATTTAGCAAAATATAGTTCACTTAGTAGATACCATTAGTAAAATAAACTTCCGGTAGTAATATCACACTTATTTCACTTTGAATACAATGTTTTTGAATTCACAGCAGAAATGAGTCACTTATACTAAAAGCATTGTGTATAAGTGTTTCGTTACATAGCATTTGATTATTTGCTCGTAAAAAAATTCATTTGATTTTTTAACCTTTTGCATAGGAAATTCCCTGAAACGATGACTCATAGAAAATGTCTAATACATGATGAAATGCTAATTTGTCGCGAGAGTTTTCTGAGATTGAATCGGATAGTGGTAAGCTGTCTTACTTCAATTTAGATTCCGATGAGGACAAAAGATTGAGTGAAAGTGATTGCGAAGAATCGGAAGAAAGTACAGGTGAAATTGATAATATTCCAGTAAATCCTGATATATACGTATATCGTTAGGCATGGCACAGAATGGATACCGCATAATATTAATGTTCCTGGCAGATTTACGACTCGAAATGTTTTGAGGCAAAGCAGTGCTCCAACAAGCTTCGCGAAACATAATGTCAATGTCAGTTTTTTATGATATAAAGGGTCATAATCAGTGGCGTAACGTACACCCCCGCACTGCGGGGGGCCCAAGGCTTCTAGGGGGCAAAAGCTAGACTGACGCTATTAATGTAGAATTTCACAAAATTAGTTTTACATTTTTTTAATCCAATTTTTAAGCGATTTTCAAATTAGCGATCTAACATCATTCAAAATCAAAACTTAGATCGCTTATTAAGTATCGTAGATCCAATAACCAAATCAAAAAAACATTTTAATTTGCTGTAATCCCCACGACGAAAGAGATACTTTTTTTAGTGGGTTTTCTTTTAAAACAAAAAAAAAATTAATCACTGTTTTTTTTTAGTATACTTCATGCTAGCGGTAGGGAGAGAAAAAAGACATGTTACTTTTTACTGAAAAAGCAAAGTAACTTATTGGCGTTTTTAGCTTCCCCCTCCCACATGTATTTCGTGGCCGCGGTAGCCGAGTGGTATAGGTATCGGACCGTGGCTTGCTTTGTCACGGGATCGAGCCCAGTACCACTAAAGACCCGCCGTGTAGGGCAGCGATGCACGTTAAATCTGTCGAGAGCTGAAACGTCCTCCCGTTGGTGTGGTGGGGTAGTTAGGAGACGGGGGTGCCAGCTCAGGTGTCGTCCACGTCACTTGACCATGGTTCAAAATTACGTGGTCCGTCGCCAAAAGCCCTCGTGTAGCTGAACAGTGCGACGTTAATATTCAATCAATCAACCCACATGTATTTCATTTTCATTTAGCGAACTCGTAAATAACGTACATCTGTTATGCTTTTTTCATTAAAAATGGTATTGCGATACTTGAGAACGTATAGAGAGCATTTTAAATGATTATATGGTCTATATTTATGATATAAAACCCATATGCCCACAGAAATTTCCGTAGATTTATGAGTATTCAATCAAATAAAGCATAATGTGAAATGTTTCACAAAATTGTTTTTAGTACATATATATTTTTATATTCAATGCACTTCAATAGAGGGAGTGTTCCTTCGCTGTTAAAACATTTTGATCTCACTTCTCTCTTGTAATATTAGAACTGTTTTTTGTAAACGGAATTGATTATTCTGGTTCTTATACTGTTATTTTGTTAATAAGACAAGAAGAAACGCGGCCCTAAAATGAGTGGAGTTAAAAAACTTTGAGTGGTTCTCAAAAACGAAAAATTAGAAAGGAAAAAAAGCATAATATTAATAGCAAATATGCAAAATTGGATAACTTTTTAATGTCCGCAATTTCATCATTTAGTGCAAATGCTAGAAGTAGTAACGCCAGGTAACTTGATGAACACACACATATATCCTGGAAGTGAAAATTAATCCACAATAAAAAAAACACAGTCTCGGACACTTCAACTAATAAGGATACTATATCTAAAGAAAAGGAGTAGAAAAATGAAAACGAAGAAACAAAATTGATTAGAGAAATGATTTTGCGCATTATGTAGGTACGCCCATAGATGCAGATTTAAGGGAACAAAATTTAAAATTGGGCCCATACCAACCAGAAGGTAATTTCCAAAAAGATGCCAAGGGAAGGAGCTTTTCGTCATCTTATTGCAGTTTCATGTCCAAGGCAGGACAAAAGATCGAAAGGAAATGGCTGTGCTATTCAACACGACTTCGTGTTGCTTACTGTCAGGTATGTTGGCTTTTCGCTGATTGAGCAAATATGTATTTTCAAGACGCCTGGTGTAAAGGAGTGAATGACTGGCAAGGAATATCAAAAAAAAATTAAAGAGCATGAAAATTCTATAATTCATATCCAAGCATGTTGCACATATGACATCTGGAAACAAAATAAAACGGTGGATTCATTATTGAAATGCAATTTTAAAGAAGTTAAGATTAGCCAAACCTTACGAAGAATCATAGACGTTACAATGACTAGCGATGTGCAATCTTCCTTTTCGGGGACATCGAGAAACTCGAGATTCGACTCAAAGGGGAAAATTTTTGAATATAATAGACCTCTTAGCTAAATATAACCCTCTTCTCAATGTTCATTTGTCAGAAAAAAAGAATTCAAAAATATCTTAGCCCAAAAATTCAAAATGAAACTATTGCTATTATAGGCTCCAGAATAAAAGAAAATATTGTTAAAAATATAAGAAAATGTTCTTTTTTCTCTATTATTCTGGACACACGACATAGGATATTTAAAAAAAAGACCAATTAAGTATTATAATAAGGTATGTAACAACTGATGTTAATGATAATAATGAGCCAGATAATATCAGAATTAACGAAACGTTCTTAGGCTTTATTGAGGCGCAAATCAGACTGCAAAAGTTTGGAAAGTGACGTGTTAAATTTTCTAAATACACTGGACATTAATTTGGCGAAGTGTCGACGACAAGGATATGATGGAGCAGCTAACATGAGTGGAGCGTATGGGGGATTACAGAAATTAAGGACAAACAACCAAGAGCAAATTACGTTCACTGCTCAACACACAACCTCGACCTTGTTCTAAAGGATGCATGTAATAACGTGCCCCATGTAACAGAATTAATTTTATGATTTTTGTCAAAAAATTTACACATTTTTTGGGCTCAGCATTAAAAGTTGGAGTGATCTGAAAATTGTGCAGAATAACGAGAACATTCAGCAGACTATTAAATCATTATGCACGACAAGGTGGTCATCTCGATTTGACTCTGTGATGTCAATTCGTTACAATTACATTTCGATTTTAAAAGTACTTTCTAATAAGCAAGACGAGAAACAGAAAGCTTTAGCGATTAAAAAACATATGGAAAAGTCATTTTGTTTTGTTTTGTTTTTGCTAATTTTCCAATGTCAAATTTTACAAAGCATAAATTTAACTTCAAAAGCATTACAATCACGAAAAATAGATTTGGAAAACGCTAAGACCATGTTAAATTTTAGCTTAACGTCTATCGAGAATCTTCGTAACAATTTTGCTAATATAAAGGAAGAAGCTATCCGGTTTGGCTAAAAAAATGGGGTATCACCCCAGATTTTGAAAAACAGAGACAGAAAAGTTATACAGTTTTTCGATGATTTCAATGTTGATGAAAAACTGCAACACAGAGAACGATTGTTTGAGGTGGATGTTTTTAAGGCCAATGTTGATGTTATTACTACTCAATTAAAAATCGCTTTGAGAGTATGAATGGCATTTACAAATCATTCAGTTTTCTTTCTCCCAAAACTATTGTATGCACCACAAATGATCTCTTATATAATGAAGCCAGTAATCTTCAAAAAGTATATAACCGCGACCTATCTAGTGAATTTCCAAATCAAATTATGTCTCTCTCTCTAAAAGCAGTTTTTAGTGAAGATGTAATTAAGCTGAATTCGATAAAAGATTTAGGTTATTTTTTCATGATTCAAAATAAGTTTGCTGCGCCAAGTTTACCAGATGTATGTATTGCAGTTTTATTGTTTTTGACTCTTCCAGTTACTTCTGCAATGGCAGAAAGGTCATTTTCTATAAATTAAAATTAATAAAAAATTATCTACGTTGTACGATGTCAGAAGAGAGGCTCTTCTATTTGTCTTTGATAAGTATTGAACAACAAGAAGCAAGAAAAATTGTATTGGATGAATTAATAACCGACTTTGTGCTAAGAAAAATGTGAGACGTCAATCGCTTTTTTGTGATTTATTTCTGTAGTGCTGTATATTAGCTATTAGTATGTGTCTCGAACAACCCAACGAACTAGTAACTTTTGTTGTTCAACCTGAGTGGTACTGCGAGCGCATTCTTTTTTGTGTCCATGCTTTCTTATTAGTAACAGTAGTTGTGTCTTTGACTTTTTGACAATTTATGCTAGAATTTTATCGAACTTAAGGTCAAGCTCATCCCGGAAATCATAAACTAACAATTTGGTAAGTGATACCTTTCTTCTATCATAAGGATCTGAAATTGAAAATATTATTTTACAGTGTTTGTGTTTTTCTTAGTGTATCCTTTTTATTTAAGTTACCAAGTTATCAGTCGAGACTGTTGTTAAATTTTCCATTTTTTAAATACTATAAATACTCTCTAATGTTAAACGTTATTTACTTTGTTTACTTCAGACACGGGTTGATTTTATATTCAGTTATAAGCTTAATATTTAAATATTTTTACGTGATGTGTAAAGGTACATTATGTTATGGTTTTGCAATTCTTTGTATACATACACACACACACACACACATATATATATATATAGAGAAAAAAATATCCGACTTGGGGCCCAAGATCTGACCTTGCGGGGAGCCCAATTATTTTCCGTTACGCCACTGATCATAATATATGATAATTACATAAAATAATATTAAAATGTCTTAAATCAAAAGCCTACTGAACAGTAGTCCTGCAGTTATTTAGTTATTCTAATTATTTTATATATTTTTTATCGCGGTTTGTCGAAACGACACCGGTGGACGTTTAAGAGTAATCGAAATTCTGGACGTTTAGAGTGAGTAAGTTTGGGGTTTTTTGGCGCAAGAGTCAATTCTGGCTATACGACGTTTAGAGTGAAAAATCAACCTAGAAAGAAGAATATAGTGTTGCAACCTAAAGTGGATTACAGTTATAAGAAGGAAAAAAACTATTAATATTCGAAACTTATTTATGAGGAAAAGGTATTCTATCGTAAGGGTATTTATTTTTTATTGAGAACATTTATAACCCCGTGCACCACAAAGTATCACACGGGGACTTGCATAGAAGTAAGCGTAAAGCACACATCCCAAAGAAGAGAAGAATTACAACACACGCATCCATTTCTTACCCAGAATTCGAACCCAGACCCTACGGCACGCAGTCAGCGTCTCTAATCACTCTATGGGATGGGCGATATCGTAAGGATATGAGAAGAAAAATAATTACAAAAATTAATTTCAAAATTTTTAATATTGATACAAAGCAGTTGAATTTTCTAACAAAACGGATAGACTTAATTTTGGTATCCGGCTACTTGTGACAGTCCAAATGGATTTTGTGGGTTTTAGATTTATTTAGTACAATTTAGGAGAAACATACAAAAGTTAAGAAGAGAAAAAGAAATCATTATTACTAAAAAAATATTGCTTAAAATTTACAAAAAAAAAAAAAAAAAATACATAAATGGAGCCCATTCTGTACAAAAAGTTTACGAACAAATTTTCAATTTTGATGTGTTGCTTTGCTATTAATTTTTGAAAGTATCTTTCAGGATGAGAGATACTTTAATTTTTACAAAAACTGTAGCACTTTATCTGAGCTATTATATGAAATTGCTTTAAAAAACAGTGCTTATATTCACATAAAGGACTGTAAATTTTTTAATAAACCAGTAATTGATATAAACCTAAAGGTAAAAATACTTCTACTGTTATACGGAACAAACACAAGAAATTTGAGTTGTTATTTTCAAACCTTTTGGAGCAATTGCTGTCCCCGTTTGAGCATTTTCAAAAAGACACATTTCGAGTTAAAAACATTTTAAAACATGACATCTTGCTTAAAGTAGTAGCATCTGCTTTTAATAAAGCACTTGTAGTTTGGGTTCTAGTGAATGGAAAATAATAAACTTTGTATTTCTATCAAGCTAACAAGATGGCCTCAAAATAAAATCATAAAAAAAATTGCCAATTTTGGGGAAAATTCACAATTTTAGAGTAGTAGTCGGATACCTTAAAATTTATTGGTTTATGATGAATCGAAAAAGTATGTCAGAATATGCGATTTCAAAACTTTTTGCAATGTACTATATCCCCTCTTCAATTAGATTTTGTTTGATGACATTTCATGGTTTTTTTCTACACATAAAACAGGAAATTTCTTCGATCCTTGCTCTCAGCTCGTCTGTCTATCGCTTTGCATTAGAGAAGCTGGTAAACAAAATCAGGTGCCTCGAGTGGAGTGTAAGGATGGGGGGAAGCGAAACGATTTGGTATGCAAACGCAGTCACTGGAACATCCCCTGGAGGCGTGATCTTCGATTTCATTAAGGACAGTCTCCGCCCCTGGAATGTCGTTTGGGTGTCGTTGGCCCCAGTCCACTGACCCAACGACCATAAAGAAGAAAGTCTGCCGGAAGTGGACG
Source organism: Trichonephila clavipes (assembly GCA_019973935.1). Classification (NCBI taxonomy): domain Eukaryota; kingdom Metazoa; phylum Arthropoda; class Arachnida; order Araneae; family Nephilidae; genus Trichonephila; species Trichonephila clavipes. The sequence goes on from BMAU01020754.1 coordinate 219,293, forward strand.
AACGGGACAGAGCAGGGATGGCGAAGGGGTGTAGCGTAATTTTAATAGAGTCGCCAACCCTTTCATTACGCCTTTTGAGCCGCTGAGATTCATATTCATATTGACCTATGCGTGAAAACAATAAAGATTTTAGAATACAACTGAAAATGTTCAAAAATCTCCTTAATCGGAATAATTGAGTGAGTGTTTAATTACCGAATTTACTCGAATCTAAGCCACACTATTTTTCAGTGTTAATGCTACTGAAAATCGGTTGTGGTTTAGAATCGAAGGCAAAACATTTTTTTTGGGTGGGAGAAATTACTTGTTTTCACCCGTTTCAAAAGGAAAAATATGTCAATCCTGGCCACTTGTGTGTGTGTGTGCATCGAAGACTTTTACTCTGCAGTTTATATTTCCAGTATTTAGTCTATCCTAAACATCGTTGTCTGCCTGTATATAGGAAATGTGTTTGTATGCGCTTTCTTTTAACCACCTAAACATCAAAGATACCGGTAATAGCATCAAAACGAGTTGACTGTGACGCAAGTATGAAAAAGGAGGCAATTTTATGTGCATAAAAGGGAAATAGAGCAGCATCCACTGAAAATTTGACACGGATGAAACAAATATACGTTTGCAAAAATGTTCAACAGCCTTTAATAATTCCTTTACATTCTTCTATAATACGTTCCTTTAAAAAACAAAAATGTTGCGTAACAAATCCTTTGAGGGCATGGAAGACGATGCCATGTGGGAAAATGGTGACGCTGGCACCCATTTCGAAGTCAGTTGTGACGAATCTTTTTCGAAACATGATACTGACAATTAGAGCAGCTATAGGTTTATGTATGTATTTGAGAGTTTTTAATACTGGTAAAATAAATAATTAACTTTTTATTTCTCATTAAAAAATATGTTTAAAAATTTATTAAGAGAGAGTAGAGAGAGAGAGAGAGAGTATCGGATATCGATAAACCTTTACACAAATTTTTCCCCTCTAAAACGTGTATATAAGTGGGGGTGCGGCTTAGGACCGATAACAACATTTTCTCGCAAAAACATTTTGAGAATTTAGGGTGAAGCTTAGAATCGAGTAATATCATACAGTCGGACCACGATTAAGCGAACATCGATTTAACGAATTTCGTGATTTAAAGAATTTTCCTCTTTCCCCGATTAAAATATAGGTGAAAACCCCTATTAAACGAATATTTAATCCCGATTTAATGATTTATTTCAGCAGCTGGAAATTTTTCTTTTATTAATTTGTATTAGAAAAAAATTGGATTTTTTTTTCAAATGACATATATATATATTCTCTGTCCGGAGCAGTAAAGGATTTTTCTTGTATCTACGCTGAGGAAATTCTTGATTTGTCGGAGCAATTCTAATGCAAAAATTGATAAAGAAACTCCTATCAAAACTGTTAACATTTTCTAATGTTTTACATTGCATGGAAACTATGAAAACATACCTTTTGCAGCAGGATGTAAATGACGAGGGCTGCGGTAGCCCAATGGTCAAGATATCGGATCGTGGCAGGCATGTCATGTGTTCGAGCCTAGTACGACTAAAGACCCGCCATGTACGGGATGTTAAATCTGTCGAGAGCTCAAACGTCCTCCCGTTGAAGTGGTGTGGTAGTTAAGAGAGGGGGCGTCGTACTCGCTACGTGCCCATGGTTCCAAATGACGTCGCCAAAAGCCCTCGTGTAGCTCAACAGTGCGACGTTCATATTCACTCACTAAATGACGCAGTATTTTCTTCTCTACATTGAATCGGAAAAAAAACTCTTTTGGAATCAAAAAGATTGCCATTTATCTATTAGCCAGTATTTTAAAATTTCCAATGACTTGGTACGTAATACACTGGTATGCAAAAATTAAGGACGAAGTCGAAAAATTAGCATATCAGCTGAACGAAGAGGCAGAGCGGACAGAAAGACCAATCAGGAGATTAAGTAAGGTGATGTACGGTAGCACATGCGCAGATATGCAGGTAGACGTAGTGGGGGAGTGTCTGAGTAGTATAAAGCATGTTGGTGTAAGATCAGTATTTCTGGCAAAGAGATTGCACGCCGTATAGCAGTTAAAATCACACCGAGTTGCTACTTCAGCGAGAAATGGCGAATAATCAATCTGTTAGACGATATCTGGGTGCTTTTACCCGAGGTCGAATCATTGGGAAGTTGGAGGAAGGCTGCAGTGTGACAAGTGTGGCTGCAGAGTTCGGAATTACTCACAGCATCGTTTCACGACTTTGGAGACAATTTCAAACTACAGGAACAGCTATCCGGGGGTTCAGTAGTGGTCGTCAACGAGGAACCACACCCGCAGATGACCGGTACATTGTCTTACAGGCCAGAAGAAACAGGCGGCAGACAGCGGGAGAAATCACTAGACACACGACACAGGCGACTGGACGACCGATATCGCGTTTTACCGTGGCCAGAAGACTGCACGGTGGTGGTCTGTTTGCACGACGCCCTGTACGGTGTGTACCTTTAACGCCTGCCCATCGGAGAAGGCGTTCTCTGTGGTGCCGGGAACACCGGAATTGAGAGACAATGAATGGGGACGAGTACTCTTTACAGATGAGAGCAGATTCAGTTTGAGTAGCGATTCTCATCGCATACTCATCTGGAGAGAGCGGGGTAGCCGCAATCATCCCTCGAACATCATTGAAAGGGACAGGTATGGAGGTCGCGGTGTTCTCGTTTGGGGAGGCATCATGCTTGGTAGTCGTACAGACCTTCACCTCTTCGACGCAGGTTCAGTCAACGGGACCCGTTATTGTAACGAGATTCTTCTTCCATATGTGCGTCTTTTTAGAGGCGCTATGGGTCTGCAGTTCCTTTTCATGGACGACAATGCACCATGTCATCGCACAGTAGCTGCCGAACAGCTCTTAGAGAGTGAGGATATTGAACGTATGGATTGGCCGGCACGATCTCCGAATCTCAATCCCATCGAGCATGTATGGGATTTTCTAGGCATACGCTTGGCAGCTCGTACCTTAATACCAGTAACGATTCGGGAGCTTCGATTGGCGCTGCAAGACGAATGGGCAGCAATGCCTCAACAACTCATTGACACCCTCATTCTCAGCATGGGCAGACGCTGTGAAACCTGCCTAGAAGTCAGGGGAGATCATATCCCCTACTAAAGACCGGATGTTTCTTGCTGGACACCCATCACAGGGATGTTTCGGCCTTCAGTCGCATTGCGCTCCATGCTACTTTTTCAATCAAGCTTCTTTTTATCCCTCTGATTTCTCTTTTAGTAAATGTTGCTTACATATTACACATGTCCTTACGTATTGGGGATCTTACGGTATTAAATGTGTTGATTTGGAAAGCTTTTGTACAAAGTTATATTGAAAAAACCGTCTCGTCCTTAATTTTTGCACACCAGTGTAATTCGCAGTTAGAACTTTTAGGTGTTGAATAAAAGAGTGTAATCTCTAACTATGGATATTTTTTGTGTAGTTGCTTATAAAATTTCTAAACGGTAAGTGCCAAAAATTGTATCTTTTTGGTTCAACAGTTATGAGACTTATTTAACACACTACACTAAAAACAAAAATATAGCACAAAATAATCGTATTTCGTCTTGTTGTAATGAAACTCGCAGGCTGCAAAATTATTCAAGGAGGGCCTGTCAAAGAATGTAGAGGTGTGAACTACATAAAAGATGAAGCAAAAAGTAAAATATTGAATGCAAACGCACCCAAGGAAGAAAGTGGGTTATTTAACTTTATCTCTCTCTCTATTAATTCTACTAAAGCATATTACTTTAAAGGTACCAGGACCAGGAAAGAGTAAAATGCCAAAAATAAGACTCTTTGTTAATGGGACATGTACCTTTAAAAATTTCCCTTGGAGCTTGGATTTTTTGTGATCTTAATAAAAAGATACTTTAATAATTCTATTGAAATACAAAAATAATTTTTTAGTGGAATTTTGTTGTTGTTGTTTAATTTAAGTATGACATAATTTTTGAGATCTCATAGTACATGCTTATGTTTAAGTACCATTTCTTGAAAAAGTTTCCCTTAAATATGTAAAATATTTTTGCATATATATAAAACAATACACAAAATATAATAAACCTATTTTTTTTCGGAAAATATCAAGATATTTTTTAAAACAATTAAAAAAGCTTTGTAATTTTGAAATTTTTAATTTTTTCCCCATTTTTTACACATAAAACTAATTTTTTAAAAAACTATGAACTACTTCGATTAAAAAAAACAGGTTCACTATATGCACAGGTAAACTGTATAAAAGTGTAAGAAATTTGGAACCCCCCCTCCCTATAGTGCAATAGTTTTCTTTAAAAGTGAAAAATTATTCTATGGAGAAAAAGTGAAAACTAAACATTTGTAAACGTTTGTTTACATGTTTGTCAATTAATTTTTTCATATTTTAAGGTAGCCGCCCAGCCTGTATAGTGGATATGACCCTCGGCTTGTAACCGAGTGCGTTCGGGATCGAACCCCGAGTAAGGCATGGATGTATTTTTTTCGGGAAAAGGAGTCGGAATTTCGCATGTAATGGATTCCCGTCTCGAATGGAAAGCAGCGCCCCCTTTCTGATATATGCTGAAATCATCATGTGTAACAGATGTCTATATTCTGCTGTTTGTAATGTATGTTTTCTGTTCTTCCACTTGTATTTCATATGTATCCCAGGATATAAATAAATGACAGCATTATATTTTAAAGTTATTTTATCTCCGAACATATAAGTGTAAAACATATTTAGATTCAGAAAAAGATGCACTATTTTGTAATACTAAAATTGAAAAATCGATTTTTTTAATGTGTATGATGTCCTGGTTCCCTTAAAATATAGCTGAGTGATCATGGTCTCGTGGCCGGCACATTGGCGAGTTCGAATCTCAATTCCATTAAAAACCCGCCGTGTAGAGAGGCTGATGCATGTTAAATCTATCGAGGTTCAAAGTCATCTTCACACTGATGTGGTGTGGAAGAGAGTGGGTTGCCAACTCAAATATCCTCCTCATCACTTGACCGAGATTCAAAATTACGAGGTCTGAAACCAATAACCCGCGTTTAGCTTCATACTGCGTTCTTAATAAACAGACAGCTTTTTTTTCTTTTTTTTTTTAGCAATAGCTTTTAACTCAGTAGCCTATCGTTCAGTATCTGCTGCTGTGTGACTTATTACACATGGTCCAGGTGAAGTCCAGACCAAGTGCACGAGTTTAGAATCCTTCAAAAGTCGGCTTCGTTGGCTTACAGGTAGCATGTCCGCTTAGTAAGGCTAAGGTTGCGGGTTCGACCACAGCTGGAGTCGATAGATTTTCTGGATGCGAAAATCATAGACACGCGTGTCTTATGATTATGTGGCATGTAAAGTATCCCTTAAGCATCAATTTGGCTCTTTTACTCTCAGCAAAATTAAGTCACACCAATATTTAACATCCAACTAGAGCTTCAATTAACACTAGAACGTCTGTCGGTGTCGATTGGACTCTAGAGCCTGCTTAGTTTGTTCTGTTTTCCACATTTTTGCAGGGAAGTTTAAAATTTTTCGTCACTTTTAATCATTTTTCCTCGTGGTTACACAGAAAACGTTTCGTGGTTCTAGGTTAAAATTAGGAGATATTTTACAACTAAATATACCTAGAACGTCCACAGGAGTCGTTTCGACACCAAGGTAATTTTTCGTTATAAATAGATGTCGTTCAGATAAAGATAGTTCACTTAGTATAGATACCATTGGTAAAATAAACTTCCGGTAGTAATACAGCTCATTTATTTGACCTTGAATGCAGTATTGGGTTCACAGTGTGTTGTGGAAAACATGAATACTAAAATCGTTGTGTCTAAGTGTTTCGTGACATATCAGCTGCTTATATGCTCATAAACAAAATAAAAAAATTCCATTTTTGAACCTTGTGCAGAGCAGAACCCTTAAACGATGACTCGTAGGAAAAAGGTTTAAGCCCTGATGAAATTGCTGATTTGTTGCTAGAGGCATCTGAGAATGAATCGAATGGTGATCAACTGTCTTGTTCCAATTTAGATTTCGATGAAGACATATTGCGTGAAAGTGACTGCGAAAAACCTGAAGAAAGTGCAGATAAGGTTGATAATATTCCAGTAAATCCTGATATGCATGTCGCTAGGAATGGCACAGAACGGATACCGCATATTAGTAATGTTCTTGGCAGATTTGCCACAAAACAGTAGTCCAATAAGCTTCGTGAAATATAATGTCAACGTCTATTTTTTATGATATAAAAAGTCATAATGTATAATAATTACATGAAATAATATTTAAAAATCTTAAAACTAAGCCCTGCCGAACAGTAATCTTGCAATTATTTCATATATTTTATATAGCATTGTGTCGAAACAACACCAGTGGACATTTAAGAGTAATCAAAATCCTGGACGTTCCAGTGTTAAAAAATTAATTCAAGCGACCACATTTGGTAACGAAGCCTCCCTCAGAGGGCTCACCTTCTTTAGGTGAATACGAGTATCACGATCCTGAGGTACTCTAGTGATCTCTTCCTTTTCCCAAGGGGTTTACTATCTTTGGTAAACACGGGTGTCACGCACCCGAGGTACCCTAGTTATTCTATATTTTCGATCCTACTTCTTGTCATTCATTTTCCTGTTTACTTCCTTTCCCGTCTAGAAAACAGATGAATATTTTTTATACAAAATTACATTTCTAAAATTCTTTATTTTTGATTAAATTATATTATTGATTGTTATTAACACGGTTTCAATTTCATCTTGTAAATCTTTAATTTGGTTCCTTTTGATATTTAATTTTATTTTGTATAATTTTGATATTCGTATTGTTTTCTACAAACAATGTTGGTTTCCAGCCCGCATGTTTGCCGTGTGCGGCATCCCGTAAGGAGGAAAATGGTGTTCTGGGGATACCTTTGCGTTCCCTTTGGCCCACGCTTCACTTTAGACGGGTGGCAGGAGTGAGCCCGCTCCTGTCAATCGGCTGGTGGTACCTCTCTTCGGTGTCTCCGAAGAGACACTGCTGTAGGGTTAGTGCTGCAGATAAGGGGTGGCGGATTTACTCGTTGGATCCTCGCCCTGATGCTGTATCACTATATTCTGGGTGTACTCCAGGTACGCGCCGTGCCTGGTTTCTGCCAGATGACCGGCATACTGCCTCCCTTTTTGGACTCCGTGGTGGGTGGAGGCACGCCAGGACGAAGTTGATACTCGCGTTTAAGAATCCAATACTGCTGTGCCCGGGTAAAGGCCTTGTTTTATCCAAACTTAACTTTGATCAAATCGCAACTCATGTAAGATTTTTGTTAATATCTTTACAAAGCGATGAAATGACTAAACGGTCACCATTTGCCATTCATAAAGCAATCATTGGTCTAGGAGGTGAACCGAAATCCGTCAAACGCTTACGATCCGGGGATTTACTTATAGAGACCAATTCTGCAATTCCAACTCAGTCATTCCTACTGGCTAAATTTTTTCTTTAAGTCACCTGTTAATATAAGTCCATATAAATTACTAAATACTTCTCGCGGTGTAATATCTGAACCTGACCTGTTGACCACACCTGATACAGAAATCTTCGATGGATTTTCTGATCAGGGTGTGATACAGGACAGAAGAATAGCAATAAAAAAAGATAATTCAGCAGTTCTGACAAAACATTTAAGTTTAACTTTTAATAGCACTACACTACCGAAACTATAAAAGCTGGATATTTAAACTGAAAATACGTCCTTATATTCCGAATCCCTTGCGCTGTTTTAAGTGTCAAAGGTTCGGACACTCTCAGACTGCTTGCGTGGACAATTGACGTGCTCTAGATGTGCATCTGTTGGACATGCCTCCTCAGATTGTAGACTGGAGGAGAAATGCGTCAATTGTTCAGAGCCTCATTCTGCCGATTCTAAACTATGTCCAAAGTGGAAAATAGAAAAAGAGATCCAAACAATTAAAACCAACAAAAACATATCATATGTAGAAGCCCGAAAGTTAATAGCCCCACAACCATTTCAAACCTATGCTTAAGGCGCCAAATCCATAACTTTAAACCATTCCTCACAAACAGACGAAAATATTACAAAAATAAAATGCCCACCTTTAAAATTACCCCAACCGCTTACATCCCTTCCGAAACCAAATAACCAACCCCGGCTGTTTATCATCCTCATCAACTCAAGCACAAATATTTCCTTCCACATCTTCAATAGCAGCTACTGTGTCGGAGCCTCAACCACCTATTCCTATATCTTATAACGCACTTTCCCCTACCAACAATATAATTACCCCAACTGAATTTTCATCAATCTTATCCACTTCCCCATCCAGCTCCGGTGTTCAACCCCCTCCGCATCTACTACAGCATTTACCAAACATGATTCAAACGCTCGGTCAAGAAAAAGAAAAAAAGAATCATTTAAAAAATTAGATGAGGCAAAAATAGAAGTAAAGATGGCTCCTCATAAACCCAGAATGTCAGCACCCGTGGAATACTTTACGGATGAGGATGACATCATCGTTTATGACGTGGAAGATGAGCTGGAATCCAACCCAGATTATGTCAAAAAAGATGGTACAATCTATTACAAGGGAGAGTTAGTTATAACCCCACTAAATATAAAAAAGAACTTTTTTCAATACTTTTTGTTCATGGTGGGGAATTTCCCCCCAATTCTCTGTTTTTTTTTAAAAATCTTTTCAAATTGACTTTTATACATATTTTAAGATCTTACCTTTTATTAACTGAAATTTTATCAAACATTTTATTGGTTTTATACTTTTAATGTCTTCGCGAATGTTTGCGCAGTTTAGCCAAAACTGGCTCTTGCGCGAAAAACCCCAACACTCATTCACTCACTTGGTAACGAAGCCGCCACTAAATGGTACCACCATGAAATAGCTCTCACGTTTGGGGACTTGCCGTGTCTGCAAAAGCTAAGTTGCTAATATGTAAGCCCGTTGGAAAAAAAACCCTTCATAAAATCATAAGCGAGATGAGATGTAATAATGAAATTATTCCTGTCAAATATCGCACAATGTAAAAGATGTTTTGGATGAGGCTTGTACAGAATTTTTTAAATGCTGTACTCCAGAAAGGTTTTCAGCTATTTGGTAAAATTAAGACTCATGTGCTTACTAGAAAGTCAACAAGGGGTGGATGCATCTATCTCCCGTGATGACAAAAGCTGTTTTAGAAATCTTCCTGTTTTACTATCACTTGCACCGTTTTCTACGTAGGCACCCTTATGTGATGTATTGGTGGGGGAGGAGAGAAAAGGAATAACTAAAAGCAAATTCTCTGAAATAAATAAAACCATCGTAAACATTGTGTAGGTCTTATTATTACATTCCAAAGTCTTCAGAATAACTTTATGGATAGCACAATGCACAGACAAGATCGTACATCGGAAAGACGTTTATATACTTAACGCTTGGGCTGAGCGAGACGTTTATCTATGGCGATGGTACTTAAGAGGTATTGCAGGTTCGGCGTCAAAGTATCGTATTATTGAATTCAAAACATTGTTATTGTACGGCGCGATGAAAATTATGATCGAACATTGGGTCGCAAACATTGAAACTTTGAGAAGAACTACCATATAGCATGGGATAGTTCGAAGTTCCTTGATGCTACGTAATACGTAAGCTACTTAAAAGTGTCACTAAGCTGACATATTACCCAGTACACATTTTTTTATTTATATATTTATGAAAAAAAATTGTATACATGTACCTTATTTAAAAGCACATAGAATATACACATTTCCTAAAAAAACACTATTTAAAAAAAAATTAATTTTTTAAAAATATATTTCGATATTTTAATTTTTTCCTATTTTTACAATTTTTTATATTTCTCGACAACTTTTTAATTTTACTATTCTTTGAAATATTCCTCGCAATTATGTGTATTGGATTGATATTGCGAAAGATAGTTTTATTTTTGGAATTTTTTTCGCGTCGGACACCATAAAAAACTTTAAATAAAAGCTATACCTATTTTTGAGAACCTTTTCAAAAATAGCTATTCACCTAAATCATTACTCCGGGCCCATAATCGTCAAACTTATAAAAAACAACCAGAATAAGTTTCAAACCTTTATATTGAATGTCAAAAAAATGCCTTAGCGTGTTAAATGCATGATTGTAGTGAAAATAAAACAAAGAGAAAAAGTCACTCAAAGTTTTAAAGGTCATTAAAATAAATAAAAGAACTAAATGCAGACGCGTCGCTTGCTCTAATTTCGTTTCTAATGTCGACATACTGTTAAAAAAATTGTACTCGTATAACTGGCTACATAATGCAACTGGAGCTACGAAATGTTGCACAGGTTTAGAAAAATCACACAATTAAAACGAAGGGAATAAAAACTTGGATATTTTAGTCATTGTTAGGGTAATGTGTCTTCTGAAACCAGCGCTTCTCAAACATTCCCTACAGGGGCGTAAGAACCCTTGGAGGGGACCGCGAGCATTTTAAAAAGTCGAAAATACAAGGTTATTTAAAAAAATTATTAATTTATTGAAAGTAAACAAAATACACATTCTGATATAGTAAATAAAATCGAAATTTACACAGATATTATACACTTCTAAATGTATCAATACTGCGCAATGTATTTGATAATTAATTTAACCATACTAAGATAACCAGTTTAATAATTACCAATGACACTAATCTTGATAAGTTGAACGGTGTTAATAATGAATCCCTTAAAAAGTTACTCAATTCGCTGCTCAATGCCACCGTTTTCCACGTGTATGTGATGTATTGGGGGGAGAGACAAGGAATACATAAGAAAATCCTCTGAGAAATAATTAAATCCTTCGCAAACACACACACTATCAAGTTCATCTTGTTGCATTCCGAAGTCTTCGGAATAATTTTATGGGTAGCAGTGCACAGAAAAGATTGTACTTCGGAAAGACGCATTTATACGTCTGGGGGAACTTACACACTGATTGAGTGAGACATTTGTATACGCTGTGTGGAGGCACTTAAGAGGTTACAATCGTACTGTAGCTTAAGGTATCCGACTACGTTCGGAACCGTGATTTTAAAAAAGCGCATAAAAATTGATAATCTTCATGATATTTAGTGCCACTTAAATTAGAATACATGTATAAAGTTATTTTAAAGACATTTACAAAAAAAATTATTTAAATACAATATTTCGGCGAAAAATTAACTTAGAATAACATTTTTTCAAAATGTTCTCCTTTTGTGAAAAAGGCTTCTATTATATAATAATATTTTGCCTGTGTATAGCTCAGACCTCTGTACAGAAGCTCAACTATGATTTTTGAAAAATTCACATTATTTTCAATTACAACCCATTGAAATAATTATCGGTGTTTTTTTCTTCAAATTTCTCCCCTCTGTTGTCGTAAAACATGTATATAAACCCACTTGTAAGTTATATATTTCAAAAATTCTAGTTGAGCCTCTGTACAGAGGTCTGAGATATATATACAGGCAAAATATTATTATAATAGAAACAATTTTCACAAATGGAGAATATTTTGAGAATGGGTCATTCTATGTTCATTTTTTGTCAAAATATTATATTTAAATTTTTTTGTCAAAATGTCCTTAAAACAATTTTATACATGTACTATAATCTAAGTGACACTAAACATCACGTAAATTATCCATTTATGCGCTTTTTTAAAATCACTTTTCCGAACGTAGTCGGATACCTTAAGCGTCAAAGTACCGTATTATCAAATTTAATACATTGTTATCGTATGGAGGGAGGCACTATTAAAATTATGACTGAATACTGCAAATATTGAAAGTTTGAGAAACACTGCCTCACAAACGGTTACTTCAATGACTCAGGTCAGTGAGGGACTTCTGACGTACCTTGAACTATACTCGAAATGTAAAGCCGCCATAAACATGTCCTGGAAACAACCGCCACCGCATCCGTGATGTCTTGGTCAGTGCCCTTGAGCGTCAATCAGTTTTAAAGGTGACAGGAGAGATCGAATTACTTTTGCTCGACTGTCTGTGGGGCATTTAAAGTCCCTCCGATTCTCCCATGGTGCCAAGACTTATCCAACTTGCACCAAGTGTAATAATGACTCAGAGGCTACACAGAAACATTTACTTGATTGCGTTGACTTGGAACAAGAGGACCTTTTGGATCTGGTCTGATTCAGACCAGAGGGATAAGAAAGAAAAAGACTTTAAGTAAAACTAAAAATTATTTATATTAAAGCAGTAGAGCTTGTGTTTGTAATTGAGTCACTGGCACTAAATTATATTTACCATAAAATCTGGTGAATAACGCGCACCGGTGTGTAATGCGCATCTATACTTTCAAGAATTTTTCCGTGTAGCGCACATCCCCTTTTTCACAGAGGAACTTGCAATGCTCTTATGTTTTGAAGTCATTTGTTCGAGGTATTTTCTCAGGATTTTAAAAAGGTAGTATACTTCCACACAGAACTACAACCCTTTGAGTTCTTAAGGAACGTCATTTAAATAAACAGTATTGCTAAATGTGTAGAAGTCGAATTTTTTTTTATGTTCATCTTTTTTTTAATCTTTTCTTGTTTTTATTTATTTATTTATTTTTGAAGCTATCAATTACCGTATTGACTCGAATCTAAGCCACCATCGATTCTAAACCACACCCCTAATTTTCAAAATGTTTTTGAGAAATTTTTTTAAAAAAAATATGTAAAATGCTCATCGATATCACATACTTGAGAAGTAAAAAAAATAAATAATAAATAAATGGGAAATAATAAGGAGTTAATTAATATACATATCCCCAGTATATTAAAAACTTTCAGATGCAAACATGAACCGATAATTACACTAACATTAGAATCATATCATGCTTTGAAAAGGATTCGTACCTCCCATTGTCACAACTGACTTTGAAATGGGTGCCAGTGGCGTTGCCATTTTCCCATACGATGTCGTCTTCCGTGCCATCCAATACATTTGTTATGCAACTTTCTTTAAAAAAAGAATGTATTATAGAAGAATTCAAAAGAATTATTAAAGACCCTTGAAAAAATTAGCAAAAATAATACCATTTTGCTTGCGCCATCGATGTATATTTCTTTCATCCGCATCAAATTTTCAGTGGCCGCTGCTTTGTTTTTTTCTGCATATAAAATTGACTCCCTTTTGATACTTCCGTCATAGTGAACTCGCCTTGATGCTATTACCGATATCTTTGCTGTTTAGGTGATTAAAAGTAAACATACACAAAAACTTATCCTTTCTACGAGCAGACAACGATGTTTAGGATAGACTCAATACTGGAAATAAACTGTGGAAGGGGATAAGTCATCGATGCAAGCGGATAGAATGGACGGCTACATTTTTCCTTTTGAGATTGGTAGAAATTCAATTTCCCCCATCCAACCAATGTTTTGCCTTAGATTCAAAGCTGCACTCGATTTTCAGCTATACCTGGCGTATGACGCACACTCGTAAATATCTATCAAATTTTTACGTTAAAAGTGTGTGCTATACGAAGATTTTACAGTGTGTTTTTATCTTAATAAATTTACTAAGCGTACGAAAGAAATATTTCGAAAATTTCGACGATAGCTTCCAAAATTTAGTTGCTTCAAAGTAAAAGAGGGAAAATGATATCATTGAGGGAAAATGTTTATATATACTTTGCAGTTATGTATTAAAAATTATTTTTTCGAAAACACATTCCGAAATACCTTAATTAAAATAGCAGAGAGATTACCAGACAAAATTTAACCCTTCGCTGTTTTGAAAGACAGAAAAGTCGGCAGTAATTGAACACATCAATGATAAATTCATCAACAATAGTAAGTTATGAAATATCTCAGACCCCGAAATAACTTTGTAGAACAGACTTTGTAGAAATAACTTTGCAGAACACACACAAAAAAATAATAAATTGTGTGTGCGTGCTTGTGACCACACGATAGAAGTGAAAACTTATAAATTATTCTGGGAAAGAGTATCCAGTTGTTCGGATGTACTATGCTTTCTCTTACGGCATTTTTGCAGTTCACTTTTTCATGCCCATGCATGGAGGATTTGTTTATTTGATTTATTTTTTGTAAAGGGCAATCTTTAAATAATTAAAAATTCTTGCATATTTACATATGAGTATATACTATTTAAATGTCAATTAATCTAATTATTTTAAAATGTTTTTGTATGTAAATAACTTATGTATATCAGATTTATATAATATATATTGTTACGTTGGTCCGGGACTCGAGGATTTTATGCAGATCAGTCGCAAAGAACAAGACAGTTCTGTAGCAACACTGTACATGCAAATCATCGCAAGCCACGTCATCTCAAAGTATTATAAATGATCTGTCTACCAAGAAGAATTAAGCATCCTTGGCCCAATATTATTTAATCTTTACATAAATGACATGCCCACACATCCACAAACGATGATAAATCTCTATGCTTACGACACATGTATCACGGCGTGTTACAAAAATCACAACACAATCACACTCGCTCTAAATAGACACCTTTCTCTCCTGGAAATTTTTTTTAATACTTGGAAGATAAAAATCAATGTTGAAAAAATGATTAATGTGCTTTTTACCAGGAGAAGAAAGCCATGTACACCTCCCACGCAATACTCCACACCACTACACTGGTCTCAGAGTACAAAATACTTGGGTATAGCTTTAGATAAAGCACTCACTTGGAAACACCACATTCTACACGCATGAAATAAATTCCGGATCACGCTTAGATTAATTTACCCACTAATTAACCGGAATTCTGACGTGACTCTCAACAACAAGGTACTTCTCTATACTGCTGTTTTGCGTCCCATTTTAAGTTATGCTTGCCCTGTGTGGGGTTACGCAGCAAACACTAATATTAAAATTCTTGAAGTCTCGCAAAACTATTTTTTTAGAAATATTACAAGAGCTGGTAGATACACCAGAAACTCCTACATCTATAAAGTCCTTGATATACAAGCTTCTAAAAACTATATTCAAACTCTTGAAATTAAATTTTTTAATTATCTCCCCAATACCAATAATCTAAATTTAATAGACATTCAAAATCACCACTTAAATGACAAAACTAAGAGACCCAGGAGAATACTCCTGGATTCATATAATCCCCCTTGATATTATCGCTCTGCATTCACCACCGGGGAATGCGAACTATTCATTCTAAAATTTTACTCCATAATTTTACCTTTAATTTTAGTATTTCCTTAAATTTTCATAACTTTTCAAAATATTCTCATCGATGTACCCACCAGGCAAGCAATTTCTTTTTTCAATTTCCCCAACTTCAGGGCAGCCATTAGAGAGCTTTCTCACTTATTGCTACCAACCAATGCCATTGCTTTTACTACAGCTCCCAGTTGACTGTCAAAATTCTCAGGAGTATTTTCCGCCGAAATCAGAAGATTACTATCCCCAGACTGTAACGTCATTCGCCTGCATTACCTTACCAGCCAATCAGATCACTTGAACTCAGTGAACTTTGTTTTTTCCCACTCAGGTCTTCCACTTGTCAGCGCCAAAATACACAGGATGGAGGATCTGTTGAAGATCCATATCACTGTGACGTGAAGAAACGTGAAGGATTAAGCAGTTTGACAGTTCCTTGCCAACGTGCACGTTGTCATTTAACCTTCTGTTCTTAATGTTTTAACTAAACCAAATACCTTTTAAAATTAATGTTTTTAATAAAAGTTAATTTTGTTCTCAATGAGAAATTTAGTCATTATTTGGGTCTAGTCCTTTTTTGATACCCAAAGTTCTTAAAGCGTGATGAGAATTTATTGTACAAAAATCCTATCCTCTTAAAAAACAGGATTCAGCATCAAAATTCACAAAATGAATCTCAGAAAGTCTTCACACCTTCAACAGCACTCAGACACAATTATCGGTGTCTAAAATACATGTATATGAAATATTATTCACAAACAATCACTCGTTCAACAGCCAAAGCAATACTAACTGATTGCTAGTCAAAACCTGACTTTCGGCTAACATCTATTTATATCCCTCGCGGATAATTCGAGAAAGACCTGCTGCATTATAGGTCTTGAAATTAGAGGGTTTCTCTACTAATTTCTAGAAGAATCGAGAGGGTTCCAAACTCGCTAAAAATATAGTCACCAACATGATCGCCAAAAATGACGCCAACTTGGCTCTATCGCCAAGTTCCCATTGAATCTGTTAGACATTTAAAAAGTCGGATCCAAATTTTTATGATCTGCTTGTGTTGTTTTTCCAATCCCGTTCCATGATCTCAATGAAAGTAAGCACACCGATTCGAACCCGATATTTTTGAGTTTCGTGATTTGTGGTTGGCAGCAACTACCATGCAAATCGAGCGAGTATTTAAACTCGGCTCATGTTAGTTTTTCAGAAAAAGGAAGGAGAAACAGAAATATAAGAAGTGTGTGAGTGGTTTCTCTCTTAGAGGGAGAGAAAGGCTGGTTGGCAATGCAACTGCAGGTTGCATCACCATTTTAGATTAGAAATTAATTTTACAATATTAGAAGACGGTTCGAATCGGATGTCTCTGGTAATGTTGCTTTTTGAACTTATTGTTTTTTTTATCGCTCCAGTAACGAGCGCAGTGACTATGATTGATTATTAAAGGCCAATTTTAAGAAACTGTTTTTCGTCTTCATGCCTCCTCGACACATAAATTTCACTGCTAGCTTTGCAAAATTTAAATTAGTTTACCAATAAGTGTAACAGAATCACCATTATAAAGTAAATGACAACGTTTGCTTGTGAATATTACAATTTTAACGTAAATTAAATCTAATTTAGAGTAAGATAAAGGTATTACACTTCCACAAATACAAATTATTTACACTATTTCACGCACAAATTTGGTAGCACTACCCCTCCTCAAAGACTGCACGTCCCGGGCAGTATAATCCTTGAGTAAGAGGCCTCTATTTACACAGACATAAACAATTATTATAATAATCCAATATAAAGTAACAAATACTCGACAGCACATACAAAGCAAATAAATTCAAAATGCATGAAGAAATACAAACATAAATTACAACACTAAAATAAACCTAAGGAATTAGAAAAGAAATAATTTACATTATTTACAAAATAATTACTGGCCATGGGCTGAACTTAAGTATCTTATTCATCTTGGCCAAGATAAGGGGCTAGCTTTAGTAATGTACTACCTTCGGTTTTGAGTGTGGTGATTTCTGTATCCGCACCACAACGTCATTCAGTCTTTTTAGGACTGTGTAAGGACCTTTCCAGTTGGTCTGCAGCTTCGGAGAGAGTCCTTTGCGACGTTTCGGATTCCATAACCACACTTTGTCGCCTTCGTGGAAGTCGTGTTCGGTTGCTCTTGCGTCGTATCGGGTCTTCATCTTCTTTGAAGCCATGCAGATTCTATCACTCACTAGATGATGCATTTCCTCCATCCGTCCCTGTATAGTTTCTCGATATACTCCTCAGGCGCCAAGGGTACAGCTGGTGGACGGCTGAATAGAAGATCTGCAGGTAGACGAAGATCACGTCCGAAGAGCATCTGGGATAGGAAATAGCTGGTGATCTCGTGAACAACACTCCTGTAGGCAGCAGAAAATGAGGCAGTTTCTTGTCCCAGTCCTGGTGATTACTGGATACCAGGAGAGAGAAGCTGTTCAGGATGGTCCAATTGAACCTCTCTACCATGCCATGAGACTAGGATGCAAAGCTGTTGTCCGGGTTTTGTCCATGGCGAGTATTTCAGTCTCTCTCTCTTGCAAACTGCAGAATTGAAGTTTCTCCCTTGATCGGAGTGCAGTTGTAGAGGGACCCCGAATCGTGAGATCCAGTGTTGAACTAAAACCTCTGCAACAATTCAGTCCTCTTGGTCGGGAATAGGATAGGCTTCAGGCCACTTAGTGAAGTAATCCATGGCAACCAGGATGTTGTTGTTGCCATCTGATGGTCTCGGAAGTGGGCCTAGGATATCAAAAGCTATTCGTTCGAAAGGCGCTCACACATTATACAGCTGCAGTCTTCCTCTAATGCGTTTTCTGGAACCTTTCCGTGCAGATCAAGGATTACATGTGTGACGCCACTTCTCCACGTCCTCAATCCGCACATTGTTCCAGTAAAAGCGCTCACGAACTTTTTCACGCACAGGAATCACATAGGAATGCAGGGTCTCAAAGGTCATAGCTGCGAGCTATGGTGCAAAGAAGAAGAGAAAAAGAACAGAAACAGCAACACATTAATGGAATCAAAAACATCTGAATAAAAAGTTGTGCTACAAGTATTTGACAGCGACGCTTAATGGCTTTCCTGTCGTCCTGGAAGATTCCTCCAGGCAGTGTTGTTGGAGATGATTCTAAATGGAAAGTTTCGAGAATACCAATCCTGCTGGAAGTCCTCATTTGCGATCCTATTCTGAAGTAGCTGGATGAATTCATATTCAAAGAAGAAACTGCCGAAAGTGTATGGAGATGCGGATTGTAACGGGCACACCGCTCGGCGGGATTGTACCAAGAATGTAACCCCTACAAGCGTGTTCCACATCACTCGACCTTCGCAAGTGTGAACAGAAGATTACGTAATTATTTAATGAATTAACTGGTTCTTTTTGGAGTACGAGACACCCATGCCCTTCAGTTAAAGACTTTATCACACGAATATCTACAACTGTCGGGAGAATATGTGACGTGTCAGGAATCTTCCAGAACATAAGGAATTGAGTGCAGCAACGCTGTCAGATTTGCCAGACAACTTCTAGTCGGAATTTCAAATACTTGTTGTAGTACAACCTTTCGTTAAGATGTTTTCGATCCCATTAATATGTTGCTGATTCTGTTCTTTTTCTCTGCTACTTTGGTATCTCAAACTGGATGTATGCTTAATTTTTCGTGATAGAAAACACTGTTGATCGTGTGCGTGATTCATTTTGTAGGAGTCATGATAAGTATATTTGGCCAGCCAGTAATGACATTCATTCCATTCTGTTCGAACACGTCGCTGTACACGCGTGACTGACTTAAATTTCGTCCAACAAAATACGCACTGTATATTTTACTGTCGCATCCACATCTTTACTAATAAGGTAAGTGTATCAAGTTTATCGTCTACGATTACTAAATAATGTGCGCACGTGCGGCCGATCGGACTTGGCCCAAATAATCTCGGAGGGGTAACCAATCCACGGAAGAACAGATTATTACATTCTGATGGGTAGTTCCGTAATACACTCATGTCCATAAATTAAGGATAATTCAGAATCACACAGAAATTGAACTCTAAAGTAAAAATTTCACATGTATAATTATCGCACACATCTTGAAGAAGAATATGCAAATTACAGGAAACCACCAGATGGCGCGAATAGTACGTCACAATGACGAGAGTGTACGACAGGGGGTATATAAGGAATGGTGGCAAAGAAGTAAAATTGTTCACAAGCGCGCTTTAAAAGCCTTTCAGTGCAATAACCACATAGTTATGGCACAAAGGAAGCATTTGGATGATTTTTTACGTGGTAGAATTATTGGACGACTGAAATGTGTACGTACCCAGCTGGAAGTATCCTAGGAACTTCGAATCGCCCAGAGTGTCATCTCCAGACTTTGGCAACGATTCCAAGATGATGGTAATGTGACAGCACAGGTCACCCCCGAGTTACAACGCCGAATGAGAACCGGTATATTTGGCAGTTACTGCCAAAAGAAACAAACGGAGCCCAGCATCAGACCTGTCTCGTCAGCTCTCTTCAGATACCAGTACGACAGTTTCAAGGCAAACCGTGTACAGACGCTTAGGGCACATTAGTCTATATGCTCGTAGGCCTGTCAGATGTGTTCCACTTACTGCAACTCGCTGTCGCCTGCGATTAACCTGGAGAAGAGAGCATGCCTTGTGGACCTTCCAATAGTGGTCTTGTGTGATGTTTTCCCATGAGTCCAGGTTTAGTTTGCAGTCTGATTCACGCCGTACTTTAATATGGAGAGCGCCAGGTACCCGTTACCACCAAGAGAACACCACTGAGCGATACCGTTACGGGGGTGCAGGATGGCTCGTTTGGGGAGGAATTATTCTTGGTTCCAGAACTGAACTGTATGTTTAGAGTGTAACGATGACAGGCCACATCTATCGGGATGTCATTCTGGAAGAACATGTACGTTTGTTTCGGGGCACTGTGGGTGCTGAATTTCTATTGATGACAACGCCCATCCTCACCGTTCAAACATTGTAAACGAATGCCTTCAATCGGAGGATATCACCCGTATGGATTGGCCAGCATAGTCACCGGACTTGAATCAAATAGAGCATGTGTGAGGTATTCTTGGCCGATTAATTGCCACCCATCAACCCCCTCCCGTGTGTCTACTGGAACTTCAGAGGGCATTGTTGATGAGTGGTGTAATATTCCCCAAGATCAGATTGATAATTTGATACTCAGCATGCCTAGGCGTTGTAAGGTCTGTATTGCATCGTCCGGAAGACATACTCCGTAGTAACCATCATACTAACCATGTTATACTGTTTTTTGTAAATACGTTCATTTTTTTAAATTTTCTCCAGGGAGTAAAAATCGCAATTTTTATTAATTATGTCAAACACATAGCATCTTTTTTTCTCTTTACCTTTTGTTTAATGAATAGACTTTACAAATAAGTCAAATTTGATTTGCGTCTGTCTCTTTCTTTGCCTGAAAACTTCATTATCCTTAATTTATGGACATGAGTGTAATAAGCCATGATTTTTGGATATTTTAAGCTCTGACACCCTGTAAAGTAAAATAACAAACAAATACAGAATAAAAATAAGATTTGTAGAATTCTTTAAAACTTTTTTTAATTATGTTCTTTTTTCTGCTTTTATATGTATTTATTATAATGTATTATTCGAAACAAACCTATGTTTCTATAAATATTGATATTTTTACGACCCTCCTAAGAGTTTAACACCCTTGATATAGAATCTAAGTAGCAGAATGCAATCCCATTGATTGAAGCAATAAAAATAGCTGTACTAGGATTTCTGCTGTCCTCATAAATTGTCCCTTCCTAATGACGAGAACGTTCCTTTTAGAAAAGTCATTAACAAAAATCAATTGCAGAAGGGCCTAAGTCATGTAGCTGAACTTTTATTTGAGAACAATCAATTTAATTCAACTACCAGCCAAATTGATTGCTGCATAAAACAACGAAATAAATTGTTACTCTTACCTTATCTTTTTTATGTCACTGATAGTCCAACGCTGAGTGGTAACGGCAGCGAGAACGGGATCGGCGTGTCATGAATTCAAGTCCTTATGTGTTTATGGTCCAAAACCAATTATTGCTGCACTGCGCCAAACATTTGTAAAAATGCTTGTGGTACTAAAGACTCGCCGTAGAGATGATGACGACGTTAAATCGGTCGATACTCGAATTTCTCCCATATTGATGTG
This sequence comes from Trichonephila clavipes, assembly GCA_019973935.1. NCBI lineage: Eukaryota > Metazoa > Arthropoda > Arachnida > Araneae > Nephilidae > Trichonephila > Trichonephila clavipes. The sequence goes on from BMAU01020754.1 coordinate 240,690, forward strand.
GTAGTTTGGAAAAGGGGATGCTCAGCTGTTGTCTACGTCACTTGACCGAATCATCAATAGCCCTCGTGTTACTTTACAGTGCATTGTTGATAAACACTCACTCACGAAAATGAATCGAGGAGGTACAAAAGGTTTTAATTCCCGTACTTTTTCTAAGAATTTTTAAAGGGAGAACATCAGATAAAAATCAGAAAAGAGAGAGTACCTAGGTATCCATAGTGATAAGAAGCAAAGATATTATTCACTTCTTTTCAAATTTCAGTATCTATTAAAATAAAAATAAGAAAAAACAACTTTTAAGAACTGAAACCCATTCTATTGAAAAATGTCCATCCTTTAAGTACTTTCTGATAATTTTTAAATGGCTCTGTTTTTCATCATTTACACTCCACTTAGGAACTTTTATTTTTGGGCAATTTGACCGGTTTTGATGCTCTCTTTCTGGTCAATAAATTTATTCTCCCCACCCCATCTGATGCAATCATCCAGTTATTATCTTAAAAGCTTTTTTTCGAAAAGTTTTACCCTTTAATCATCCATCTCATATATCCAAGGATAAATTCCTTTTTTCCAAGGCTTTTATCACCTGCGACAATTAATAAGTCTTTAATTCATTTTAAGGGAAGTTCCATTTTTCCTTTACTTAATTTTTCTGTTTTCTCTCAGAACTTCCGCGTTTCTGTTTCAACAAATATATATAAAGGGTGTCCCAAAATTAACGCAAGATTTGAATTAAATAAAAAAACAGCCCCCCCCAACCTTTAAGTTGTTATTTTTAATTGAATCATAAAATACACAGGGTAGGGTTATGTATGAACTAACACATAGGGCACACCACGGCTCTGCTGGCACATACGCACTCTTTTGCCAACACTGAAAATTGCATTCCAACGTTGGAAAATTTCCACAAAAGAAGTGCTTAGTGCCAGCAAAGCCGCACTATTTTTCGAGTCACTACCGAAAATTGGGTGCGGCTTCGAATCGAAGGCAAAATATTTATTGGATGAGGAAAATTGAGTTTCTACCCCTTTCAAAGGGAAAAATGTCCATTATGCTCACTTGCATCGATGCCATCCCGCAGTTTATTTCCAGAGAGAGAGAGAGAGTATTTAGCTTATATTAAACATTGTTGTCTGCTCGTACTTAGAAAGTCTTTTTACATACGCCATTGCTTCTCAAGATTTCAATGTTTGTGACTCAATATTCAGTCATAATTTTTATGGTGCCCCCCTCCATATAATAACCATGTATTGAATTCAATAATAACGTACTTCGACGCTAAAGGGTCTTATAAGACTTTTTATAAACTGTATAAATTATCAAAAGTATTTAATTTCGCATATAATTTTCTACAAGCTCATGGGGGGTCACTAGTAATTATTAAACTGGTTCCTAACTTAGTATTGTTAAATTAGTTAACAATTACATTATGCAGCACTGATTCATTTAGGAGTATCATTGTACAGATGTATTTTGTAAATGTGTATCTCAGAATGAATTTTGCTTTGATTCCTTTCAGTAAATAAACATTTCTTCAAATCTTTTATTTTCGATATGCTCGCCCCCTCAGGGGGCTCACCTTCTTTAGGTGAGTACGGGTGTAACAATCCCGAGGTACTTTAGTGATCTTTTCCTTTTCCCACGAGGTTTACTCACTTTGGTAAACACGGGCTTCACGAACACGGGGTACCCTAATGATTATTCTCTATATTTTCCACCCTCTTTCTCGTCTTTCAAATTTCTTTTTCTTCTTTTCACGTCTAGATTACAGAATACTATTTCGAATATACTTGTATACAAGTGTTGATTTTGTTTTTCATTAGATAACTCAATATTAATTATTAATTACGTTTTTTTTTGTATTCCTTTTATGTTGCGTTGAATTAGTTCAATCTTTAATTGTTTCAATTATTTATTTTGATATTCGTATTGTTTCATTGTTTTCTTACTAACACCGTTGGTGTTCCGACCCGCATGTTTCCCGTGTGCGGCGTCCCGTAAGGAGGAAAAGGGTGTTCTGGGGATCCTTTGCGTTCCCTTTGCCCACGCTTCTTCCGTATGGAGGAGATTGGTGGCCTAGGGATACCTCTGCGTTCCCCTTGGCCCACGCTTCACTGCAGACGGTTGGCAGGAGTGAGCCCGCTCCTGTCAATCGGCTGGTGGTACCTCTCTTCGGTGTCCCCGAAAAGACATTGCTGTAGGGTTAGTGCTGCAGATAAAGGGTGGCGGGTTTACCCGTTGAATCCTCACCTTGATGTTGTAGTACTATATTCTGGGTGTACTCTAGGTAAGCGCCGTGCCTGGTTTTTGCCAGATGACTGGCACACTGCCTCCTTTGTTGGACTCCGTGGTGGGTGGAGGTACGCCAGAACGAAGTTGTATACGCGTTCTTATGGCCCGGGTAAATTCCTTGTTTTACCCAACCTTAACATTTACCAGATTTCAACTAATGCAAGATTTTTATTACTTTCTTTACCGAACAATGAAATTTTTTCGAAATCACCTTTTGCTACACAGAAAGCCCTCGTAGGAATAGGTGGTGAACCTAAATCAGTTATAAGATTAAGATCAGGCGATCTACTAATTGAAACACTCTCTGCTATACAAACTAAGTCTTTACTTCTCGCAAAAACGTTTCTGAATTCACCTTTGATAATAAGCCCGCATAAAACTCTAAACTCATGTCGCGGTGTCATTTCTGAACCTGACCTGTTCACCATTCCTGAAACGGAAGTCCTTGATGGATTTTCAGGTCAGAAGAACAACAATTAAAAAAGATACATAAATAATTCCAACCAAACATATAATTTTAATTTTTAATAGCCCCAAACTACCCACAACAATAAAAGCCGGCTATCATAACTGTAAAATTCGCCCTTACATTCCGAATCCTCTGCGCTGTTTCAAGTGCCAGAGGTTCGACACTCACAAACTTCCTGCCGCGGTCAATTAATGTGTTCTAGATGTGCATCCGTTGGGCATTCTTCCACGGATTTTACTCTAGAGCCGAAATTCGTTAATTGCTCCCAGTCCTATTCATCAGACTCAAAATTATGTTCAAAATAGAAAACAGAAAAAAAATCAAAGCGATTAAAAACAAATAGAAATATTTCATACGTAGAAGCACCGAAGTTAAATATCTCCACCATTCCCAAACATACGCACAAGCTGCCAAACCCTCAACTGCAACCACAGCAACCCAAACTGATGAAGACGTTACAAAAATAGTATGTCCACCTTTAAAACTACTGCAACCTTTAACATCCGGTCCGAAAACAACAATGCCTTCTAAAATTCATAGAGTTACCAAATCATCTACAACAACTCAGGCACAACTCTTACCATCCGCATCTTCTGTTACAGTCACATCATCATCAGAATATCAACCACCTGTTCCTTTAGTTATTACTACTTCTTCTGCATCTAATAGTTCATCTACCTCTGCTGCATCTTCATCTAATAAAGCACTTTCTTCATCTAAAGTATCAATGTAAAGTATCAATGTTACACCCTTACCAGCTGAAACATGTCCTGTTGTTGAAACTAGTACCACTATATCCAAGACCATACCTTCTGTTCCTCAGGCTGCAAAACAAACTTCAAGAAATCGTAAGAAAAAACGTCCTAACAGAAGTATTACCCCCGAAATAGACATACAATTGTCGCCTCACAAACCAAAAAAAGCACGCCTTTGCAGGATACATCAGACGAGGACACGCTCGTATATGATGTTCAAGAAGATTTGGAATCACCAAAGAATAATAATTCCTCAGGGAAAATGAAAAAAATTATCCGAAGAAAGGTGGCAGACTGAATCTTGGAAACGTGAAGAATACAATCGTTTGTTGACTCCAACCCGTAACAGAAAAATCCAAGATAATTTTTTACCCTTTATTGTTTTAAAACTTGCAACGTACACAATTGAATTTTAATACAAAATTTTGCATTTGTATCGTGTCTGAATTTAATTTTTACTTTACGCCTTTCTTTGTTTTAAATCCATCCGTTAATTTAAGATTTTGTTTGACATGGGAGGTAACACCCCACTACAATGCATTTGCTTTTATCATTAAAATAAGTTTCTTATACATACTTTGATATTTTAACTTTTACCGAGAGGGCATTGTCAATTATTTTTAATATCATACTTTGTTTCAAATTTTAACAAATGTTTGGAGCAGCTGTTGCGCCATAAACCCATACACTCACTCGATATGCTCACGCCCCCCTGGTAGGATTATCATGCCCCCTAAGGGAATGCGCCTCACAGTTTGGAAACGCTGCCATACGCTTTATTTTAACCACCTAAACATCAAAGAGATCGGTAATAACATCAAGAGGAATTCACTGTGACGCAAGTAGGAAAAGGGAGGCAATTTTATATGCAGAAAAAAACGGAAACAGATCAGCGAACACTGAAACTTGGACAGGGATGAAACAAATATACGCCAATGACGTAACAAAATGATATAATTTTTATTTATAAAAATGTTCAACGGTCTTTAATAATTCTTTTGTATTCTTTACCAAAAAAATGTTGTATTACAAATGTATTGGATGGCACAGAAGACGACCCCGTGTGTGGAAAAATGGCAACGCCTGCACCATTCTAAAGTCAGCTGTGACAATGGGAGTGACGAATCATTTTCGAAAAATGACACTGAAGGTTAGAGTAAGTATAGGTTCATGTATGTACTTGAAAGTTTTTAATACTGTTAAAATAAATTATTAACTTATTATTTCTCCTTAATTTTTTTTGAAAAATTTCTTAAGTATCGTATATGGATGAACTTTTAATACAACTTTTTATTTTTTCTCAAAAACGTGTAGATTTGGAGGTGTGACTTAGAATCGATGGTGGCTTAGATTCCAATGTATGTATAAATAATCTTGGCCATTCATCCTATTTTAGGTGGTTTATGTTTCATATTTACGGTATTGATGAGGCCGTCTTGTGGTTATTTAACCCGGTTTACTGTACATGGAGCATGTAGAGAAATACCAACATATCTTAAGCAAAACATCCAGCACAAAAATACACGCGCATTTTACATTTTGACAAAGAGAAATTAGGGGGAATTATTAAAATATCGTTTGGATATACAGGAAAGAAAGGGAAAAACGCATTATAAAAAATACAGTCACATGTTTACGCGAAGAGAAAAACTAGTTATTTATAGAAATGACATCATTGTTTAGGGAATATTAAATCCCGGGGTTAGTAAGGCGCATGAAAACAATTAAGGATCTTGTATTTCTTGGAATCGCCAATATATCTATAAAAAATTCAAGGTCTAAAGAATCAGTAATAAGCATACCAACATAATGTTTTTAATCCTTTAGAAGAAAATTGAGACGTGTTTCGAAATAGGATATTAGGATTTATGAATTAGATATTAATAGAGATTCGAATTATGAGTAGATATCAATTTAAGTTATTACATATATATATAATCGGATCCTGATTTAACGAGTTCATTTGGAATCGTTAATTCGAGGTTATTCGTTATATCAGGATTCAAACAAAATGAAATATTTTTGCACTTACTTTTTGGAAATTCTTTAATAAACAAGTACACAAAAAAAACCATAATTAGAAAAAAACACTTTGTTCAACAGCTAAAGCATGCTATCAAGCATGATTCTCAAACTGTGGGGTGCGATAGCTCTACGAAAGGGGCGCGAGCATATCGAAAATTTAAAAATAAAAATTTATTTAAAAAAATTATTGATTTTCTGAAAGGAAGCAATACATTCATTCTGATATAATAAAATATAAAATACACATTTGAAATTATCGATACTAAACTAAGAACATGTTTAATAGATTCTAGTGACCCCATGTGCTTGTCTTGCGAAGCTACGTTTTTCAAAAAGAAAGATTTAATATTGGAAGTTAACACTCTAGAGCAGTGCTCCGCAACCTTTTTATCGCTGTGGACCGGTCAACGTTTGATAATTTTACAGCCGCCCGCTGAGGGTGGGACACGTTGATTGTTTATAATTTACACTGCTCAAAACAATTAGAGGAGCAAGCAAAAAAGTGAAGAAAACCGTGTGAGACATCCACGTATTGGCATACAATGCTTAGTACACGCGTATCAATGCGCAATACAGAAAAAAGGCGTAAAGAAATTTGGAATTAAGCTTTAATTCTTTGAAAATATGGAAAAAACATGAAAAGATGATTTAGGGCAACAATTTGGTTACATGTAAACGATAAAAAAAGGTACTGTTTAGACATGATGCATGAGTTTTAATAGGGCGTGTGGTCTCCTCGAACAGCTAAGACTGCTGCACACCTGTTTGCCATGGATGCGATGAGGTTATCGATCAGACTTTGGGGAATACTGTTCCACTCCTCAAGAAGTACAATCTCCAAGTCTCGGACAGTAGCAGGCGGCCTTGGTCGCGCAGCAATGCGTCGTCCGAGCATGTCCTAAACATGCTCGATTGGATTCAGGTCAGGAGAGCACGCTGGCCATTCCATACGCTGTATTGTTTCAGCTTCAAGCATGTTCTCCACCAGACGAGCTCTATGTGGTCGGGCATTATCATCCTGGAAAACAAAGGAATCTCCAATAGCTCCAGCGTAAGGGATGACATGAGGTCGAAGTATCTCGTCTGCATACCTTCGGCCCGTCAAAGTGCCATTCCGAATGATATGCAGGTCCGTACGTCCGCCTATGCTGATTCCACCCCATACCATTCAACCATCTCAACTGTATTGTGACCTTTCATGAACGAATGCGGGGTTATTTCGAGTGCCCCTGTCCCTCCATACAAGAACACGTCGGGTGTCATACTCTAAACTGAATCGGGACTCATCTGTAAACAGCACTTGGCTCCAATCATGTTGCTCCCAATCTCGATGTTCAGCATCCCGTCTTCTTCGGGCCGCACGGGGGCGTGGGGTCAACGGAATGCAGACCATTGGCCTACGTGCATAGAGCCCTCCCTCATGAAGCCGATTACGTACTGTTTGGCTGGACACCCTTCGTCCTGTTGCCAAGAGCAACTGTCTTTGCAGCTGCGTAGCATTCTCTGTTCTGTTTCGACGGGCTGTTAACTGTATATACGGTCATCAGTTGATGTAGTGGCGCGTGGCCGACCTGCCCCTGGTCGACGTCTAACATTTCCTGTTTCTTGGAATCGATTCCACAGCCTTGCAACAACACTTCTGGCGACTCCAACAGCGCCCGCGACACTACGTGTGTTTGCCCGGATTCCAGTCTGCCTATAACACGCCATGCCATGGGGATTCCGGTAAATCACGTTGTTGAGACATTCTCAAGTAACATTGTCTCAAAAAAAAATACTGCGCAATCGAATTTCACAGTTACGGCAATAAAACAGACGTTTCTGCAACATCCCGATTTCTGCCCTTATCTCCTTTTTCTGGTTTTTGACGTCATGAACTTTGATTTGCATATAAAGTTTTCTTCTTCCGTTTCCTGGTAGGCTTTACATTATGGATGATTCATTTTATGTTACTTATTGGTATACATCTTTGCTTACTTTTGTTAAAATTATGTGCTCCCCCAATTGTTTTGAGCAGTGTACATTGCTTTGATTGAACTATTTTAATTTAGTTACATTTAAATATGTCTTCAGAATAAAATATGTTTAAACCAAAAATGAATAAAAGTGATTTAACGTGGAATATAAAGTGATTTCCGTGGAAAGTTGCGCAAATCCGAGAGAAATGCAAGACTTTAAATAAAATGGAAATAGTTTAATGTTCTTTAGGCGGCCCGACACCATTTGATCCACGGATCACTGCTCTAGAGCATAGGTTCCCAAACTGTCTAGTCTCATAAACCCCTTGCCATGTTGTGTGTGCGTGCGTGTGCCACTTATTTAAAAGAAATTTCTAACTGTAGGGAAGTATAGCGTTATAACTCAAGAAGCCCATGCTAATTAATTAAAATAACTGAATAACAAACTAATGCTTTCAATGAGAGGGATCAATCTGGTGCTTCAATAACATGTTGTCAACATTTAGTATCATCTAGTCGGGTTTAACCCTAAACCGCCTAAGTGTCCGCCTTTTTTTTTTTTTTTTTTTTGATTTTGATGTAGACAAACTCACTGAAACTCCCTCTCACTAGGGAAAAAATTAAAAACTTCTCCTCACCATATTCCATAATTCATGACAAATAACAGGTGTGTTCCTTTAAAGCCAATGTTGCTAACATACGTTTCTAAACTTAATTTTAAGATCTTCGTTAGGGTCTGTTCTGATCAGATCCTATTGTATTTTTTTCAATGCTACTATTTGAATTCATTGTCTGTTACTATAGAAAAGCTATTTCAAACCTAATTTCAAAATCTGAGTAAAGGACATTTAAATGTTGAACATAGGTTAAATTGTTTTGACAGATTGCGACAAATCGAGAAAATTCTCGATGGCCAATATTATACTTTTTTAGCTTAATTCTGGAAAAAAATGCTGAAATGTTCCTTATCTTGATAAAATCTATGCTGTCACCTAATAATTACAAATTAACCTCACTAAATTTAGTAAATAAATCAGTTAAATTCGTAAAATCTGGTTTCCACTAGATAAAAATTTTTTTAAAGGTTAATGTCACAATTTGGTTTAATGAAAGCCATTACTATAGACCCCATTTACTCTTCATCGACCCTCAAATTATTTTTTCTTTGACGTGAACCCCTTGCAAGTCATTATAGACCTCCAGGGTTCTATATAGACCACTTTTTGGGAATCACTGCTTTTGAGGCGCTTTTTCTATATTTAGCATAGATCTATATTTTGTTTTGAGGAAATAAATATTTAGTTTAATTTAAGTTTATATTGCAATCTGTTCTAAATTAAAGATGAGAAAGGAAAAATAATATAATAATTATCCTATTACTTAAGAGTATGTTACTTAAAATATATGTTACTTGAAAAAGACGTATGTAAAACTAAATACAGTGGTACAAACAATTGAGGATACAGCTTACTTTTACTTGATAAATCCAACTTTCAATAGAAATAACACATTAACTAGAAGTGCAAACGTGTTTTTATTTTCACGCGTAACAAAAGGGTTAATTTACAGTAAAAATAACGAAAATCAACAAAAAATATCTAAAATTAAAAATTTCACAAGTATTTGAAATAAACATAGACAGATCTTTACCTCAAAAAATTGAGGATACACCAATGAAATGTTTGTTTAACTGCCACTAGATTTTTTTCTACTTGCTACTATAATAGCCTAAGTTAGGCCAATTTTATTTTAAACTTTTTCGACTGCTACTTTTGTCTTTTGAAGTTGGTTATGTGAATTTAAAGTCGCAATTTTAAATGGAAAATGGGTCCTCGGAGAGAGACCAGTATTCAGGTAAGAAAATTTATATATTATTAAGGTTATTTAAGAAAGGGAAATCTTATTGTGAAATAGCTAAAATTGTCGGTAGAAGCCACTCGTGTGTCCAGAAAATCATTGAAAGATTTAAAAGCGATGGATTAATTGAAAATAAAAGTGGAAGAGGAAGAAAAAGTATTCATTACGTTTTCTACTAAAATCTCCTCTTGTGCTCTTTGGGGCCGAAAAAGGCAAATTCTTTCCAACCAAATCCATAAGCGAAACGTGAACATGCAAATTAGAAACCTTTTAAATAGCAAAAATTTAATGTAAGCGTAGGACCTATTGGGAAGAGGTTTAAGCGCGTGAACTGAAGGAAAAGAAAGCTGGCGTTGATTGTGAAGTTATCCTTGACAGAACGATCGAGTCAAGGTAGGTCCAATTCCACACGAGTTATTTTAGAGATATTGAGGATCCGAGAGGATTGCGATTAAACAAGAAACTAAGGTAGGATAATTCTAGTATCCATTACTAACTGTGATATAAACAGAGATTAGAAATAGAAGGGAAAGTGAAATATAGTGGTTAAGATCACGCTTATTTGGTAATACGTATTGTGTGTTTTCTCACCTCAGATCCACTAAGTTATAATATAAATATTATCATTGTTAGTGTTTAAGTTAAGATCTTAATAAGGACATTTTATGATCATGACAACGTCTGGTTCTTCATTCAATTCCACACCTCTAGATCACGAAGTTAACTTAGGAGTGAAGTATCACCCATAGGAGAATACTTAACAATGGCGCCCAACGTGGGGCAAATTCCCTCACACCGAGGTAAGAGGTGCAGCAGGGTTAGGAGGTTTGCAGGAGGTATATTTTTCTGGGTCCCAGAGTGTGGAGGATTTTATTGAGGGCATCGATAAACAGACTAAACTGCTAGAGATACCCAGTGATTTATCATGTGCGTATTTGAAGGGTCATCTCCTGGGTAGGGCTAGAAACTGGTATGACATATTTGGGTCAGCATTATTGAAAAATACAGCCATGGACTTCGCACAATTGAAGGTGGCTGTAACTAAGAATTTCCCTGTCGTCCGTAATAGAAAGTATTTAGAAAGCCAGTTTTACGCGTCCCAGCAGAACAGGGACCAGGATCGGACAGATTTTATTTATGATCAACTCAAAGTACACAAAAGACTGGAACTTAGTATGCCCGAAGAAGCTTTAGTGGACCATATTTTTGTTCGCCTTGAACCACAAGTCCAAGATTACGTAGAGGGTAGCAACCTGACAACAACAGCTCAGTTGTAGAGGTATTAGCAAAATTCGAAGAAAGATATTCGTACAAGTAAATGCAGTGTTCGAAAAATAGTGGTAAATTTGAATGACGAGGTGGGATTGAGAGTAGAAGGTCTAATCATGACGATAGACATGGAGAATTTGGAAATGGTGAAATTCGGAAGTTTTACATAGAACGAGTAATGGCAGAAATAATTATAGGGGTAATTACGAGTCTGGTCGTCAAGGAAATCAGTGGATCAAAATCAGTAATGAACTGAATAGGGATGATCGAAGATTTAATAGAGGATACCAGTCGGGTAATAGAGTTCAAAGTAAAAATTTTAGTCGAGGGGACCGTAGAAATAGGGATTCAAATAAAATTTTTAGTAGATGTAATCAAAGGCAAAAGGGTCGATTTAATGTTTTGAAGGTTAAAAATGTGATCAAATTGATCAGTCGGTAAAAGAGGTACCAATTATATTATCTGCTATATGCATGTCTCCGGTGGAACTTCCATATGTTCCCATTTTGTTGCATGAAACTTTTACGAAAGCGTTATGGGATACAGGAGCTGAGAAATCATTTATAACCGAGGATATCTATAGAAAAAAAAAATTATAAGCAAGTGAAAAAATCGCGTGCTCAAGTAATCACGGCACAAGGAGCTAAATGTCGGAATATTGGAATAATTGAATTGAATGTAAGGATCAAAAAGAGATAATTTGGGAAACCTTGGATGTTTCACGTATTGGCAGATTTAGAATTCCCATGTATTCTCGGCGTTGACTTCATTAGTGGATCGCAGATTGCTTTAGATTTTGATTGAAAAGCGTTGGCAATCCCAGATTCGCAGATTGAAAAAGTTGTTACAACGATTAAGGAAGGAAATGTGGAAATATATCTTACTAAAAACAGGGTTGGACGAAAGTCAGAAACAGGAGTTGCAGAATTTATTTAATAGTTTCAAAGGATTGTTCTCAGACAAACCGGGGCTCACCCATGTTTTGTATCATGAGATTGCTACGTGGGCATAAGCCACCAATTGTTTCTAGGCCATATCGTTATGAGAGGGTTAAGCAAAACATTTTCGGCTAACATGTAGAGAAAATGTTGAAAGAGGGGCCAACAATACCGATTCAATATCCGTACACGTAGCCGGTTGTATTGCGTAGAAAAAATAATGGATTACCCCCAGATAATCCGGAAGCATATCGATTTACCGTGGATTACAGAAAGCTGAATGCCATTACGAATTATACGCGATATCCCTTACCTTTAATTGATGATTTGATAACGAATATCTCCCATACGACAATTATATCAACCCTGGATCTAAGATCGGGTACTTTCAACTCACGATAAACCCCAGGGATATAGTTCAGACGGCTTTCGTAAGGAAGAATGCTAAGTATGCATTCCGGCGTATGACCTTCGAGCTGTCAGGGGCAGATCCCACCTTTCAGAAGGTGATTGACATTATTTTGAAACCGGTGATAGGGAGGTTTGTGAATGTTTATATGGATGGCGTAATAATATCATCTCCATCATTCACTCACCATGTCGAACATTTAAGAGAGGTTTTTAGATTATTGCAAGAAGAAGGATTAACGTTGAACAAAGAAAAGTGTATATTTGGTTATGATAAATTGAAATATTTAGGTTTCGTAATTAGTAAAGATGGAATTACAACGGACGAGACAAAGGTTCGAGCTATAGTTGAGATGAATGCCCCAAAGAATTTTAAAGAGGTATCCAAATTTTTAGGTATGTGCCAGTGGTACTCGAAGTTTATTAAGAATTATGCCGATCTATTCGAGCCCCTTTATAACTTTAAAAAGAAATTTAAAAAGTTTTATTGGTCAGAGCAGGCGCAGAGGGCATTTGACGCGGTTAAAATGGCTATAACGGAAGCACCAGTTTTAAAACTATCCGATTTCGAAAAGACATTTGAGTTGTTTACGGATGCCAGTTCAATAGGCATAGGCGTGGTTCTTAATCAGGAACAGAGGCCAGTGGTATATGCTTAACGAACGCTTAGTGGTGCGGAGAGAAACTATACAGTAACGGAGAGAGAGTGTTTAGCGGTAGTTTGGGCTCTGAATAAATTCAGATGTATTTAGGTTCACTGCCAGTAAAAGTTGTAACCGACAATGCTGCATTGACACGTTTAACAAATGGTAAAAATTTGTCAAGTAGGATGATAAGGTGTGTTCTCACAAATTAGCGGAATTTAATATAGAATGGGAACACACAAACACCGTCCAGGAAACCAGAATGCGGTGGCTGACGTTTTATTGAGGAATCCGGTTGAAAGTATAATACGAGAAAAAGTTAATTGTGCAATAATCAGGGATTTGGTACTTTCGTCGCGTGAACAGTTAATCGAAGAGCAAAGAAAGGACCCGGAATTAGGTCATATCTATAGATATCTGGAAAACCCCCAGAAGATAGCTCGGTTAATGCGATAGTATGTGAGAACTGGTCTCGTGATTTTAAGATGATTGAAGGCTTGTTATTTTATGCGAAATATGCAACGTCGTTAGGGGAAATGCGAGTATACATTCCAAATTCTTTAAGAAATGAAATTATGAGAGAATTTCACGACAAGCCCATATCAGGTCATTTAGGACGCTTTAAGACTTATCATAAAATAAGGGACGTTTGTTATTTCCGATACATGAGAAAATTTATTTAACAATATGTCTCTAGATGCCACATGTGCCAGGTTCATAATTATAAAAACGCGTTACCAGCTGGTCGCTTAATTCCGATAATCTCAAATTATCCAAACGAGATTAGTGACGTTAGATTTGTTAGGTCTGTATTTGTGTCGCCAGTAAGACGTATCCTATATGTTTTAGTAATTACGGATCATTTCAGCAAGTGGGCTGCAATCATACCCCTTAAAAAGCCTCACCTCAAACAATAGCTGATAGTTTATTTGATAATTATATATAGCATTATGGAACTCCAGTAAAATTTATAAGTGATAATGGTCCCCTATTTATATCCGATATTTTTGAAAATTTAAGTAACAGATTAGGCATAAGGCATGTGAAGACTGTTGTATATAGACCTCAGGCGAATAAAACCGAACGCGTGAATCGCGATCTTGTGCAAACGATTGCAAATTATGTGAATGATCAACATGATACTTGGGACGAGTTCTTAAATGAGTTCGCTTATGCTATTCGAACGGCAGTGGACGAAACAACGGGAAAAACACCTGCAGAACTATCTTAGGTCGAAAATTGATTACCCCATTTCAGAAATTAGTGATGGTATCTGACGGAACTGAATTTGCTGTAGGGGATATTGAGAAATTATTTGATGAAGCTAGACGAAGTATTAAGGTAAAGTAAGAAAAGTGGGCGAAATACTATGATAGATGGAGGCAAGATGTTCAGATTAAGGTTAATGATTGGGTTCTGGTGAAAACACATTCTTTAAGTTCGGAAGCACAAAAGGTAGTAGCCAAGTTTAAACCAAAATTTGAAGGTCCTTGTAGAGTATTAGAGGTAAAACAGAATAATTTAGTGTTTTGGAGATCGGGAAAAAGAATAACAGACAATGTAGATCAAGCTAGATTTTGTCATCATAGGAAAAGTGACGAGATGGAGATAATAACCAGTAGTTCTGATAACATTAGTTCAAGCTATAAATCGAATAATTTTGAAGGTAGGCAGCCACAATTAAATGAGTCGCAGTATAGTAGGAAGAATGGGTCAGGCGTCAGATAGAGGAACAGGTTTTAAGACAGATCAGGGAGAGAGGCACACAGTAATCGCTGACCACTTGTGAGATCATTACCCGGTTCTTGGACAGAACCAGATAGAAGAACAAAAAAAGAGGCTTTGGGATTTAAATGATCGTGGCAATCTGGATCTGGAGGACCAGAGAGGAAGTGTAAAAGGGCTCCAAGACAGCAGGGTGCTAAGTGAAAATTTTCGGTTAAGAGTAATGATTTACCCAATTTTTCAAAGAGAAATAGGAGAGATGAAATAGTAATGCCAAGTACCAGCGGCTGCAATTTACGACCAAGAAGAAGTGCAAAGATCAAGTTCCGACCAGCCAATGAGAAGAGAACACAACAATGATGACGGGTTCGATCCAGTGGAAGCAGGCCCCTCAGGGGGCTCAACTTCTTTAGGTGAGTACGGGTGTCACAATCCCGAGGTGCCCTAGTGATCTTTTCCTTTTCCAAAGAGGTTTACTACCTTTGGTAAACACGGGTGTCACGATCCCGGGGTACCCTAGTGATCCTTCTCTATTTTCGACCCTTTTTCTTTTCATAAAATTTCATCTTTTCTTCTTTTCCCGTGTAGACCACAGATAAATATTTTAAAATTCACATGAATACTATGATTAATTTTTTCCTTGTTGGAAAACTTGCCAATTTATTACTAACATATTTTGATTTACTTTTTGATTGCTTTAATTTTGTTCCTCTCGTTTTTTTAATATTATGATTATATTGAGTTTCGTCTTATATTTTTCTTAATAGTTTGATTTTTCTTTTCGACTAACAACGTTGGTTTCCCAACCCGCATGTTTGCCGTGTGCGGCGTCCCGTAAGGAGGAAAATGGTGTCCTGAGTATATATACCTTTAGGTTTTTACCACGCTTCGCTGTAGACCGGAGGCAGGAGTGAGCCCTCTCTTGTCAATCGGCTGGTGGTACCTCTCTTCGGTGTCTCCGAAGAGACATTGCTGTAGGGTTAGTGCTGCAGATAAGAGGTGGCGGGTTTACCCGTTGGATCCTCGCCCTGATGCTGTAGCTTATATTCTGTGTGTAACTCCAGGTACGCGCCGTGCCTGGTTTCTGCCAGATTACCGGCACACTGCCTCCCTTGTTGGACTCCGTGGTGGGTGGAGGCACGCCAGAGCGAAGATGTTTACGCGTACATATGGATCCAAATATGCTGTGCCCGGGTAAAGGCCTTGTTTTACCCGACCTAAGCATTGACAACGTTGCTAAATGTTCCTTTTTTTACACTCACTTCCAAAAATTAGGCACGGCGAGAAAAATGCTACTTTCCGGAAGTCAATCAGAATTGTGAAGAGGCTGCAATTTGCTGCAGAGGTAGATGGAAGTATGCAAATATGTTACGTAACAGCCAATCGTGCTTTCATATCAAGAAATATGCAAAAAAGGCAGTCTTATAAGTAACCAGCTTTATGAAGGGTTACAGAAGTTGATTGTAAGTGCTGATATACGGTGTTTAAAACTTTCGGACAGTTTGTTTTCAAGACATACGTGTTTCTATGACTTCTAGAAAACGAAAGGAAGATTCTGAGCGCTGGCGTGCTGTGGGGCGCACTGAAGCAGGACAGTCGGTCACAGATGTTGCTCTTCTCTTCGGCGATCATCATTCTTTAATTTCACGTTTATGGAAACAATTACAAACCACACAGACAGTTGTCCGAAGGCCCGTAGGCGGTCGCCCAAGGGTTACAATCCCCGCGGAAGATCGATATATTGCTATTGTAGCCAAGAGGAATCGCAGAGCGATCTCAACACGTGTGACATCTATGGTTACAGCGTCCATTGGTAAGGCTATATCTGTAGCTACTGTACGCCAAAGATCATATATTAATGGACTGTATGCCCGGGTACCTCGAGTTTGTGTTCCTCTATCCGTCCAATCAAGAGGGGAACGATTACAGTGGTGCCGGGAACATGGCAATTGGACTGTGTCTGACTGGGGCAATGCCACGTTTACTGATGAGTCTACATTTGCTCTGGAGCTAGATGAAGAGCGTGTAAAGATATGGCGTAAACAAGGAACACGCAATCAGCCCCAAAACATCACCCAACATCACGCATTCTGAGGCGGAAGCATTATGGTGTGGGTAGGGATTTCATTAGAATACCGCACCAACCTGCACATCTTTAAACGGGGTTCTGTGACGGCTGTCCGTTATCGAGATGAAGCCCTAGGACCCATTTTGAGATTGTACGTTGCAGCAGTTGGCCCTATTTTTGTTTTAATGGACGATAACGCACGTCCCAATAAAGCTGATATCGTCGATGACTACCTGAAGAGTGAAGGGATTGCGCGTTTGGCGTGGCCAGAATATTCACCCTACCTTAATCCCATCGAAAATCTTTGGGATGCTCTCGGCCGTGCTGTATCTTCACGTTTCCCACCTCCAGCCGCTCTTATTGAGATGGAAACTGCTCTATACAAGAAGAATGGTGATTGCTTAAATCTGCGGTGGTTGACCACCTAATTGAAAGCATGGTCAGAAGGTGAAAACTTTGCTTTTTCATTTTATTTCCACTTTATACATATAGTTCTGCTTAAGTCTCCAGTATGACATTATCTGATAACTTACAAAAATTTAATATTGTTTTCATTTCTGTATATAATTATGGATTTTGTTTTATGTATAATTATGTATGCTACTTTACTGTCAAACTTGTGTCAATCAAATCAGTATATGTTGATTTTTTTGCATTTTACATCTTCGTGCTTAACTTTTGTAAGTGAGTGTAATTTTATTTTCACGAAACAGTGAAATGTCATGAAAATCTCTGTTTGTTGTCCACAAAGCTATAATAGGAATAGGTGGAGAACCGAAATCTAATTAAAAACTACGATCTGGTGACTTACTTATCGAGATTACATCTGCGTTACAAAATAAATTGTTTTTCTTGGCTAAAACCTTTCTAGATTTTCCACTATCAGTAACTCCTCACAGATATTTGAATTCCTGTCGAGATGTCATCTCCGAACCAGATCTTTTGTGTTCCTCTAAAACAGAAATAGTGGAAGGACTTTCTGACCAGGATGTTACCCAGGTCAGGAGAATTACAATAAAAAAAACACTCATTGCTTATTCCCACTAAATATTTAACTATAACCTTCAATAGCCCTAAATTACCATTAACCATTAAAGATGGATATCTAAATTGTAAAGTACGTCCCTATATACCAAATCCTCCGCACTGTTTCAAGTGCCAGAGTTTCGGTCACTGCCCAACTTCCTGACGCGGTCAATTAACATCCTCTAGATGCGCGTCCGCTGGACATTCTTCCACGGACTGTACTCTGGAGCCGAAATGTGTTAATTGTACCCAGTCCCATCCATCCGAATCAAAATTATGTTTGAAATGGAAAATTGAAAAGCAAATACAGGAAATAAAAATATTACTTATCTGGAAGCACGTAATATAATAGTCCCACAATCATCTCAAACTTACGCTCAAGCTACCAAATCCTGTATTAAAAACAATTCTACTCAAACAGATGAAAATATAACAAACGTAAAATGTCCACCTTTGAAGTTGCTTCAACAACTTCCATCCATCCCCAAACCAAACATATCAATAACCACTCCTGTTATTTCCACATCATCTTCATCCCAAGCAGAACTCTTGTCCTCCGCCTCTTCAACAAAAGCTACTGTCTCTGAACCTCAACCACCTATTCCTGTGTCTAGTGGCGCACTTTCCACTACAAATAATATGTTCACCCCTATTAAAGATTCATCAACCATGTCCACTTCCTCATCCAACTTCAGTATTCAAGCCCCTTCTGGCTCTACAACAACAGAGAATTCGAAAAAAAAAGAAAAATTCGGGATAGAAAAAGAAAAAAAGAATTACTTAAAAGAATATTAGAGAGAGACATAAAAATGGCTCCACATAGACCGCAAAAACCAGAACCTGATGAGTATTCAACGGATGAGGAAGAAATGATTGTCTACGGCGTGGAAGATGAAATTGAATCAAATCCCGTTTACGTGAAAAAAAAAACGGAAAAACGTATTACAAGAGACAATTACTTTTAACTCCGACGAGACACAGAAAATAACTTTTTCTCAATACCTGTCAAACTTGGTGGGGAATTCTCCCCACCAATCACTGTTTTTAAATCTGAAAATAACTTTTATACACACACATATTTTAAGATTTTAACTTTTCTTAAGATTGACGTAGAAAACGTCATTTTTGGTCAAAAATCACATTGTCTTTTTATTTTATCATTTAATCATTTGAAAATTCAAACAATTATCTTTCTAAATCTGTCTTTGTTTTGTCTGTGCAATAATTAGAAAACAAGTTACAGGTGTTTAAAATATTATTACCGCTATCAAAAGAAACCGGAAGCAGTGAAATCGAAACCGGAAATTGACTTCCAAATTTTCTTTTTAACGCTAGTTTTCGCAGTTCACCACATCATAAACGTAAAAACAATATCTAAGAATTTTTAAAACTATTTTATTGATTGGGAACAATTCCAATCTTTTACTTTGACTTATGCAATTAGCAACATCTGTTTCTTATGATCTCACTTGTCTTTATTTTGGTTTGCGTGTCTCTTAGAAATTTATTCTTACATTTCTTCTTAAAAACTTAAGTTTTTCGCTTTAATTGTATAGATTTTTTTATTGTACCGTGATACTTTGCTTTTGTTTTACCTTCTTATAATGGGTAGCCAACGAATTAAGTCAGTTTCTCGAAAAAGAAAATTTGCTGTTAACATTTACCAACCCAAAGCAAAGTGAAAGACTTGTAGTGAACTGAAACTGAATTACTTGAAAGATTCTTCTCAGAACAACGAATGTTTAAATGAAACATTAAAAGGTAACAGAATATTTGACTTAAATATTTTGGCAAATGTTATTTTCCAGTTTGCGTTGCTCAGAATGTTTCGAAAATAATATGTATATGTACGAAGATTCTGTTTTTGGATGGGCTTTTCCAATGTAGCAGTAAAATGCTCCAAATGCGATTTCTCACTCCCTTTTTTCATCTACTGAGAAGTTAAACAAGCAAAGTGCCATAAATTAGCAATTTTTTTGTGGAATGCGAATAATTGGAAGAGGATATTCGTCTGCTATATATAAAAAGCTGTGTGCTACGTTGAATATGCCTTGTGTGACAAAAGGGGCAGACAGACTATGCGAAGAAAAGCTCTTGGCTGCAGTTACATCAACAGCTTATGATGTCATGAATGACACTGCTTTAGAAGTGAGAAACTTCAAAAAATGTTCCAACACAGCAATTGCAGAATGCGGAGCATCTGTTGATGGTACTTGGCAAAGACGGGGTCATTCATCCCTGAATGGTTGTGTTGCAGCATTATCCATTGACACTGGGAAGCTTTTAGATTTGGAGATCATGTCAAAATTTTGCAGAATTTGCAATACATTGAAGAACTCTAAGAGTCCAGTAGGATATACATGTTCTTGCAATCATCTTGGATCCGCTTCAAGCATGGAATCAGTCGGTGGGTACAGAATCTTCGAGCGTTCTTGTATCACGAGAAATCTGAAATATGTCCTTTTTTATGATGATGGTGACTCCCAAGGATACCTTGTAGTAAGATATGTACGGTATCAACAGTGTCACCAAATACGAGTGTATAGGACACATCCAAAAAAGAGTAGGTAGCCGGCTAAGAAAGCTTAAAAAAACCCAGAAAAGCCTCGGTGGGAAAGGAAAACTCACCAATGTTATGATCGATAAAATCCAAAACTACTATGGCATTGCCGTTAGAAGTAATACTCATAACATAGAGTGCTACCATAGCGGCATTTTTTCACTGTTGCTCAAGCCGTAAAAACCCATGCATGGGCAGTGTCCAATCGGAGCTGATAGTTGGTGTGCATACCAGCGCTCAAAAGCAACCGGCAAACAATTTTTAGAAAAAAGTGCAGGCCTTTCTGCAAAAATTTTAAATGTTGTTAAATCCGATTACATGAAATTGTGTGATAAACAGTTGTTACAGAAGTGTCTCCATGGTAAAACCCAAAATGCAAAAGAGTCATTCAATGGCTGTTTGTGGCAAACTGTTCCAAAGGAAACTTTCATTCAGCTGAAAACATTCTCTTTGGGTGCCTATCTTGCCATTATTATTTTTAATAAAGGTTTCAATGGTTTGTTGGAGGTAATGAAAGCCCTTGGCATTAATGCAGGTTACTATACCTTGCGTGACTACAAATCTTTCGACATCATTCGAGTCAGTGACTCGAAACGACATTCTTTACCTTGTTCGAAATCACACAAAAAAAAAATAGGGCCCAAAGAAAGAAAAAGTTTAATAAAATATCAAAGTCTGAAGGCGTGTGTTATATAAACCACAGGCGATTTTTAAGTACTAATAGTAATAGTTTATTTTAAAATTGCATTTATAAAGTTTAAATTCATTTTTCTCAAAACTATATTTTTGTAAATTTCTTGGTATTTCAAATGTGATACCTAAATAACCATTAGAGATACTTGTATGAAATTTTACACAAATGTTATTAGTAGTATTACCTAGAGGCTGGACTACAAGCTAAGAAATTGAACAATTTTTAGTGATATTATGGTTGATTTCCTTATAAAAGTATCGAAAATATAAATGAATTTATAATTCGTAGCTTCTATTAGCTATAACTTTTGATTCTAAAGAAATAATTTAAAGCTTGTAGTCCAGTATCTAGACATATGTTTAAAAAATGCACTGCAGTAATTTTTTTTTGTAAAATATAAATTATTTTTAAAAATAGAGCATTTAAAAAAACTTAAAAATTTCTTTAAAAATTAAAATTTTTGTAAATTGTTATGTATGTATATTATTTCTAACTGTATGTTTTATTATAGTGCATAAAAAATGTAAAAATTTTAGGGGGATTTTTAGAAAATTAAAAAAAAATAAGTCTCCGAACGTAGTCGGATACCTTAATAGAAATTTTGCAAACTTTTTAATGTTATAACGAATGTTTAGCTCAGTTTAGCCAAAATTGGCTCTTGCGCCAATAACCCAACATTCACTCACTCACTCACCCAGTGGAAGTAGGGAGAAACAACAGTACAGACCCTATTCCGAGGAGCAAAGAAGGTCAAGCAGAAGGGGTCAACAACAGCATTACTAGGAGGGGAAAGGAGGAAAGAACAACGGATCCATCTCCCTGTAGGTCCTAGTAGGAGACGTCAACTAAATACAAGTCATAAAAATCAGGTTGTATGGTTTCATTACACATTTTTCTGACAGGCAGTCAGGAGAATTATTGCAGCACGAAAGTCATATTGGCTCTTTAAAAAAAACTTTATATATAAAAGGCAAAAGTTGACACTACAATGGGTGCATTATTCTAGAAGATTGAAAAATAAACTTTTTAGTCTTGTAAAATTTTTCAAAATTTTTTCAGGAGAAAACAACTGTATGTGTACACTTGTTTACTGCTTTGCATGACTTCGCTGAGATGCAATTATTCTTTGGGCTGTTTGTTTTAAATGATTATTGAAAAAATGTTTGTAATCGTATAATATATATATTGTTGTATTGATTCATATTAATGTGCATCTGGTTTTGGGAACGCAGCGTAGACAGATTATTAACAATAACACCAACAGCGCTGCGCGATTAGAGGGGAATTTTATTTAGAAAACCAGATGAGGTGTATATATGAAAAATAGTTGTCATGTAATGATTGAATATAAAGTATGGAATTTGTAAAATGTAATTGTGTGGTGAAATATTTAAAGAGTTTCTCTTTCCGGGTGGCTGACCCTGATGATTACAGAAAAGCAGACGCCTTTTTTTAGGTCTGAATTGTAAGCTCTAGTGGCAGCCATAAACAAACCTTGTACAGATGAATAGTGGCATAGTTTTAAGTATATTTAGAAACATAAGTTCGGTAGGGGTATGGTCCTTGTTTTTTTTTAACCAGAAGCTCTGTGTTTTTCCCCCATATCTGATACCCGAATGGGATACCCTCTAATAAATATGTAAAAGTGAATTTTTGAGGTGATTAAACAATATAACTGATAATTTTGGTATAGTTAATTGAGTAAAATTATTGTGAATATTAAGAGTTAAAACTTAAGACAAATATTTAAAGTTAAAATATCAGAGGAAAGTTTAAAGTTAAAATTTCAGAGAAATGTTTTAAGTTAAAATTTCAGAGCAATGTTGGACATTAAAACTAAGACGAATTAAATTTAGGCACGTAATTTCATAAAAGCCATTAAGACCCTCGAATAAATCCAATTTTGCTTCTAGGAGGGAATGTGACGGGCTCTTCACGTTTTCTACTAAAATCTCCTCTTGGGTTCCTTGGGACCGAAAAAGACAAATTCTTTCCAACCAAATCTCCATAAACGAAACGTGAACATGCAAATTAGAAACCTTTTAAAGAGCAGAAATTTAATGTAAGCGTAGGACCTATTGGGAAGAGGTTTAAGCGTGTGAACTGAAGGAAGAGAAGAAAGCTGTCGTTGATTGTGAAGCTATCCGTGACAGAACGATCGAGTCAAGGTGAATCCAATTCCACACGAGTTATTCTGGAGATATAGAGGTCCGAGAGGATTGCGATTAAACTAGAAACTAAGGTAAGATAATTCTAGTATGCATTAGTAACTGTGATATAAACAGAGATTAGGAATAGAAGATAAAAGTGAAATATAGTGGTTAAGATCACGCTAATTTGGTATTGTGTGTTTTCTCACCTCAGATCCGCTAAGTTATAATATAAATATTATCATTGTTAGTGTTTAAGTCAGTGTTTCTCAAATTCTGGGCAGCGCCCCCTAGGGGACCCGAGCCTATTGAAATTAAAAGGTTTAAAAAAATAATTTTTTTGGAATGAAGTAAAACAAAATGCTTTCTGACATAATAAAAAAAAACACATTTAACTGATATAATTTATATATATATCATCTGGTGATCATCAAAAATAAAAGATTCCTCTTCAAACTCTCATTAGCTATCTTTGATCCTATAACCAAAAAAAAGACATTTTGTTTGCTTTGAAGTAATCCCACGATGAGAGATTTTTTCATTGCGCTTCTTTTAACACCTAAAAAACTACTTTTGATTATCATATATTTGACCTTCAAACTTAATGGCTTCACTCCGTCTCTTTTTCTTTTAGAAAAATTGTAAATAATTTTTCTGTTGCTTTTTTTCCGTGTGAGTGAGTTTTATGATAAATGGATAAGCATATTGAGCACTTTGAAGGATTGTTTGGCCAAGATGTATTTTTATGAATATTCTGAAACATATAATGCATAACGAAAGACGTTTTACACAGTCATTTTTAGAACTGACATCGATATTTTTATATTGACTCAAATAAAAGGTTTTTTTAGAGGTATAGAACTTTAAATTGCAATAAAACAACGATGTATTATTCGATTGACATGACTTTTTTTTTATTCGAAAGATAATTTTGTGGCATTACATTTTAAATATGATTTCGGGCATAGGACTGCCACGGCTGGCTCGGATGTAGTCCGATTTTCGATAACTTTTTCCAACATTTGTAGCCGTATATCGGCAATAACACGGCGAATGTTGTCTTCCAAATGGTCAAGCGTTTGTGGCTTATCCGCATAGACCAATGACTTTACATAGCCCCACAGAAAATAGTCTAACGGTGTTAAATCACAAGATCTTGGAGGCCAATTCACAGGTCCGAAGCGTGAAATTAGGCGGTCACCAAACGTGTCTTTCAATAAATCGATTGTGGTACGAGTTGTGTGACATGTTGCGCCGTCTTGTTGGAACCCCAGCTCCTGGACATCACGATTGTTCAATTCAGGAATGAAAAAGTTAGTAATCATGGCTCTATACAGATCACCATTGACTGTAAAAATGTGGCCTTCATCGTTTTTGAAGAAAGATTCCACCAGCCCATAAAGAGCAACAAACAGTCAGTGTTTCTGGATGTAACGGTGTTTCGACATACACTTGTGGATTAGCTTCACTCCAAATGCGGCAGTTTTGTTTGTTGACGTATCCATTCAATCAGAAGTGCGCTTCATCGCTAAACAAAGTTCGCTTATGAAAATCGGGAAGAAAGGCAATCTCGTTTTGGACCCATTCGACGAAACTACGCCTTGCTTGATCATATTTAAAATATAATGCCACACAAGATTATCTTTCGAATAAAAAAAAATTCATGTCAATCGAATAATACATCGTTGTTTTATTGCAATTTAAAGTTCTATATCTCTAAAAAAACACCCTTTATCTACTGATATGAGGTTGTAGCTTGAAAGAGCTGGGTACTCAAATCAACCAACGATATATTGAATAGACTTTTAACATGGAAGCGGTCGCATGAGGTGCATACTCAACCCAGGCACAAGAAATCGTTAATTCTGGGAAATCTGTTTATTCGTTAACAGAGATCTTGACAGTATCCTCTGATAACACTGACTTTATGGGATCTAAAATAAATTTGTCAGAAATATGCCTCTTTTTTGAGAGTGTGGCAAACGTTTTTTTTTTTTTTTTTTTACAATCAAGGTACTTGTTTTGGTCGATTGACGACAAGTTTTGTACTTGTTTGCGCAGCCACTTTTGTTCAAAAATATTTTCTATGAACATGGTACGCTTTCTCCTATGAACAACTTTGCGTATTTGATTGCTGTGTTGTACGACTTATTATGATTTATAAATGGAAATGAGCAGAATATATATATATATATATATATATATATATATATATATATATATATATATATATATATATATATATATATATAATGGGCATCTGTGATCTCTATTGAAGGAAGTTGAAACTGATCAAGCGATTGAAGAACCTGCTGAAATAATAAATATTATTCAAGATAGTGAAAGTAAATATGAGAAAAGTGATAAACATGAAACCTTTGAGTTGAATTGAAATTTTCAAATGCTGCCTAAAGAACTTTATGAAGAAAACTATGGAGGCATAAAATGTAGCACTTCGCCTTGTCAAAAAGACACAAGGAAGAAAAAGTTCAAAATGCTATTTGTAGATCATCAAACGACAGCAAAACTACAATAACGTGAAAAAATATGACAGTTTTGCTGGAAAATAACTTTCATGTATTGTTAGTGAAAAGTGTCTGTGATTTAAGTCCTTTATTAATGACATGCACATTTAAAACAGTAGTTTTATCGGATTTTTTCTCAAATTATCAAAGAAAATTGAAAAGTACTTGAAAGTAGGTAAGTATATTTTCTCTTAATTAAATTATTCTCTGGAATTTTGTGATTTTTATCGTGTATAGCAAAAATAATTATAAAATAAATTATAGCTTAAAAACAAACTAAAAAACATGCTTTTATAGTGAATTGAACTAAAAAGTAAAAAAATAAAAATATATATTACTTAAAAGTAACATATACAAAATTTAATACTTATCTTGTTAATTTGCACGGTCTTAATTATGATCGCATTGTAGCTTTAGCGCCAGAATGCATTATTAGTGCATTCAATACATTATTATTTGGGGGGGCGTGATAAAAATTATGTTTGTGTCGAAAAAAAAAAAAGTTTGAGAACCACTGGTTTAAGTTGAGATCTTAATAAAGACATTTTAAGATCATCACAACGCCTGGTTCTTCATTCAATCCCACACCTCAAGATCACGAAGTTAACTCAGGAATGAGGTATCACCCACGGGGGAATACTTCACCCCCCCCAATTTTTAATAATGAATTGAATGCACTAATAATGCACTTAGGGTGCTAAAGCTACAATACGATCATAATTATAAACAGTACAAATTAACAAGATAAGTATTAAATATTGTATATATATGTATAAGTTATATACTTTTACTTTTTTAGTTCAATTCACTATAAAAGCGTATTTTTTAGTTTGCTTTTAAACTATAATTTATTTTATAATTATTTTTTTATTTTACACGATAAAAATCACAATTCCAGTGAATAATTTAATTAAGAGAAAATATACTTACCTACTTTCAAGTACTTTTCAATTTTCTTTGATAATTTGAGAAAAAATCCGATAAAACTACTGTTTCAAATGTGCATGTCCTTAATAAAGGACTTAAATCACAGACACTTTTCACTAACAATACATGAAAGTTATTTTCCAGCAAAACTGTCATATTTTTTTCACGTTATTGTAGTTTTGCTGTCGTTTGATGATCTACAAATAGCATTTTGAACTTTTTCTTCCTTGTGTCTTTTTGACAAGGCTAAGTGCTACATTTATGGCTTCATAGTTTTCTTCATAAAGTTCTTTAGGCAGCAATTGAAAATTTCGATTCAACTAAAACGTTACATGTCTATCGCTTTTCTCATATTTACTTTCGCTATCTTGATTAATATGCATTATTTCTGCAGGTTCTTCAATAGCTTGATCAGTTTCAACTTCCTTCAATAGAGATCACAGATATGCATTTTTTTATATTCTGCTCATTTACATTTATAAACCACAATAAGTCGTACAACACAGCAATCAAAACCACAAAATTGTTCATAGGGGAAAGTGTAGCATGTTCATAGTAAATATTTTTGAACAAAAGTAGTCACGCAGGGAACTCGATCAAAACAAGTACCTTGACTGTAAATAAATGTTTGCCACTCTCAAAAAAAGAGGCTTATTTGTGACAAAAATTCATTTTAGTTCCCATTAAGACTGTCTAATAGGAGGATACTGTCAAGGTCACTGTTAACGAATAAACAGTTTTCCCAGAGAACTAACGATTTCGTGAGCATCGGTTGACTCTGTGCCTCATGCAACCTCTCCCAAGTTAAAAATGTATTCAATATAAAAATATCGATGTCAGCTCTAAAAAAATAATTATGTAAAACGTTTTTTATTATACATTATATGTTTCAGAATTCTCATAAAAATACATCTTGGCCAAACATTCCTTCAAAGTGCTCAATATGCTTATCCATGTATCATAAAACTCTTTCATATGAGAAAAAAAGCAACAGAAAAAATTATTTACAACTTTCCTAAAAGAAAAAAAGACGGAGTGAAACATACCAGTAAGTTTGAAGGTCAAATATATGATAATCAAAAGTAGTTTTTTAGGGGTTAAAAGAAACGTAATAAAAAAATCTCTCATCCTGGTATTACAGCAAAGCAAAGAAAATGTCTTTTTTTTTGGTTATAGGATCAAAGATAGCTAATGAGAGTTTGAAGAGGAATTTTTTATTTTTGATGATCCCCAGATGATATATATAAATTATATCAGTGTAAATGTGTATTTCATATTATGTCAGAAAGCATTTTGTTTTTCTTCATTCAAAAAAAATTATTTTTCTATACCTTTTATTTTCAATAGGCTCGCGCCCCACAGTTTGAGAAACGCTGTATTGGACAATCTTTTTGATTCCTGACTCGAAAGAGTTCTTTTTCGACTTTACCTATAGAAAAAATACTGCGTCCTTTACATTTTACTATATGAGGTTTTTTCAGTTTCCAAACTGTTCGAAAATTTAGGTTTTGATAGGTTTCATTATCAGTTTCTGCCTCAGAATCACTTTCGAATAGAAGTTTCATTATCAATTTCTGCATCAGTATCTCTATCCATTGGCTCCGACAAATGAAGAATTCTTCAAACCAACTTTAGTTGCACCGTTAGGGAGTCCGTCATCAAACTATCGTTAAAATATCTCCTGCACTGTGAAGTCGGATGAGATAAGGAGGAAAGAGTTTTATTGAAATCATTCGTTAATTCAGGGCTTATTATTCGTAAAATAGGGGGCTCATTTTAATCGGGGATTCGGTAAATAGGGTAAATCTGCAATATTTTTTATTCTTATGTCAGCATTTCACAAACTGCTCATTAGACTACATACATTTTAAAAACTTTGATAATGACACACACACAAGACAACCGGAAGAATATTTTCTGTGATTTGTGTTTAAATATCGACAGCTAATGTGTAATCTTTTTTAAGTTCGCTGATGTGTAATCTAAGATTAAAGCAAGTAATATAAAAAGAAAGCTTATGTCAATTCCTAATTAGGTCAACAAAGAACAATTTTATTTTAGTTACTGTTTATTAAATATTTACTATTAAGAGGCTTCACCCATGTGATGGGTTCGAAAAAATAAATAAAAATTCATAAACTGCTTCCTTAACATTTCTAGAATACGCGGTAGCAAAGGGATTTTTTTAATATTCAAAGAGGTTATAAAGAAGCAGCTGTTCGTAGCGCTACGCTTTGCATTGTTTTAATCGGACTTGAAACTTTAAACGCGTTTTTCTCAAAACTCTTATTTTTCAAACTTTCCTCCATCCTATCTCAACAACGGTTTAAACGAATGACTTCAAATGAACTACGATCATTCCAAAATTCAAAATATTTCTACTTTTTGTAACAAAAGCATAACAAAAAATCAATGAAATTCGAAACTTTTTCTTCAAAAGTGTACCAAAAATCCAATATTTGATATTTTCAATTGAATATAGTACGTTCGATGCATTTAAGCTTGCAAATTAAAAAAAAAAAAAACGTCGTTATTTTTTTTTATTTCAGATAAGCCAATCAGTCGGAATCTTGGAGGAAGTGAGCGTTCATTTTTTCGAGGCGGGTGTGTTCGGAGGGTCATAACTCACGTTCTATTGCATATTTTTGGTTAAAAATTTATATACATACTCTTAAAACACATATAAATAAAAGATAGTAAACGTAAAGTTCTATCATTTTACTGGTCATCAAAAAGAATTTCCTAAAAATGCCGTCAAATAAGTAAAATCCCTAAGTATGAAAATGAATACATATGAAAGAATCACAATATTAAGCGGCAAAAGAGAAAGCGATTTTCTTTGCAATTTTCCATTTTTCTTTCTATATAGGAAGTTTGACTATTTTTTATTATTTGTTACTATTTATTCGTTCATTAAATTTATTATTCTAATAAAATATTATATTAAAAAAGAAATCTCATTCTCTCTCTCAGAAATTAGACCATCCCAGGTCGGACTCGAAGCTTTGGATTAGAAGTCCAATGCGCTATTCATTGAGCTACAGGGACACAATGAACGATTTTTCCTTTCTATATATGCTGTTGAAATCTTACTTTTGTTGGTTACTATTTATTCATTTTTAATTTAATGAATGAATGCATATTTTAAAAAGCTGCATTAACATCAAGTGTCATCCACTACAAGTTTGATAAAATGAATTTGAACTTCAATGGATGAATAGAAAATATTTTATTAACGATTGAAAATATGAACAAGATATATATACACACAGAGAGATAGTGAGTTAATAGTAGGAATTGAATAAACGTTTTTTAAAATTAATTTTTACTTGAAAAAGGGATAAACAATTCAAGGAACTATAAGACAGGAAAAATTTCATCTCTCTTCAGAAAATTAAATATGTATTTCCAAAAAAATTTTAATTACTTAGAAAAATATACAATTTTTTTAAAAAAAAAAGAATGCATTATCGAGCCAGAGATAGTCTTCCAATTTCAGATCTTAGAGCAGTAAAACTACAGCAGTGTCACTGCGAGCAGTTTTGAAGAGTTTTGAACACCGCACTATAAATTTGTCCGAGAGCGTCACTGTACACGCGAGACTGACTTAAATTCCGTTGACCAAAGTACACACTGCATCTCTTACGGTCACGGTCCTATTTTTACTAATGAAGTCACTGTAACAGATTTATCGTCTGTCATTTTCGAATAATGCGCGCACGAGCGGTCGATCATACTAGACCCCAAAAGTTTCCAATCCATGGAAGAACAGTTTGTTACATTCTGATGGGTATTTCCGTAATAATAAGCCATGACTTTTGGATATTTTAAGCCAGGACTATCTGTACATTATCGCATGCCGATATATTGGCGTCGCAAAAATATTCGTTGCCGGCTGCGAGTTTGACACCCCTGTTCTACATCTTCCAGCGAATTTGTATTCGTTACCAGAATTATTTTTCTGAAAATTTTATAAGTCAGCGAATTTAACAAAAAAGTACCTTTTACTTCTTTATTTTTCTCCAGTGCTTGTTGGACGATTAAAATGACAGGTTACAACGCGGTTAGACAAACACTAAAATGTTCCGACAGCGTGGGTTAGGAAATGTGTGGTGGCTGTCCCTGATCCCCTCGTCTCTAAATGAAATGTGCCAATCGACTCTAAATGCCTCCTATATAGAGAAAGCTTTATTACCCGTAAATTGTAAGTCAAGAGAAAATATTGATCTAATACGTAATATAACATAGTAGACCTTGCAAATTCAATAGGAGGCGATGCATTTAATAAAACAGCTTTTGATGATATCAGAAGTCTAAAAATGAATTTCGCAATATACTTAAGCTGGGGATTATTCGGTCATCTCAAAGTACTTGGGCCAGGCCGAGCCATTTCGTAAAAAAGTCAGTACACGTGGTGACTATAGGCATTTAAATGCTGGGACATTGCCGGATAAGATATCCGCTTCCCCAAATCATTTTTTCACCATTTTTTCCAAGGTTGCACCGAAAAACAATTTTTTTTAAAACTGATCTTGTCAAAGCATATCACCAGATCCAGATAAACCCACCTGACATACACAAAACTACCATCATTACACCTATCTGCTTAAATAAGCTGTGAATGTGATGTTTAGATTCAAAAACGCGTTGCAAACGTTCCAGTGATTTATAGATCAAGTAATGTGTGTGTGTGTGTGTTGTTCAGCACTGACGACATTTTAGTTGCATATCTGAGGATGAACAAGCTCATATTAGATATCTCGAAACTGTCGCTTAGAGATTTCAAGTAGGACTTACGATAAATGTATCTTTGGGTAGTCTGGACTTAACTACTTGGGATATAAGATCGCATGCAAGTCATCAATATGAAATTTAAATAAACTCCCCATTAAAAGGTTATTATTAAGTATTAGAAAGTTATAAAACACTGCTGAAAATCAAATAATTAATTTAGTTCTAAGCTTAAAACTTGATATTCACTCAGGAACATTGAAAATAGCGACCCAAGAAGAAAGCTAAGTACAATCGCGAAACTTTGCAAATAAGTACAGCGTAATGTGATACGCATGCTCATACACGCCGAGGTGCCGCTATAAATGAGGGTGCTATATAAGCCAGAGCAAATTCGAAGATTCATAAACATGACGATTACCCGCCGACTGTAGGAAGACTTTGGTAAGCGAAACATGCCAGGTAAACGTGCTAGAAGACATTTCTCACAGTTAAGCGAGTTTGAGAGAGGCCTGATCATCGGGATGAAAACTCAGGCTAGTCGACGCGCCTTGTTGCTGGCCAGGTGGATCGTTCGGAGTGTGCCGTTAGAAATTGTTGGGAGCAGTGGACACGAGAAGGTACCCACGCGCGGAAAACAGGGTCTGGAGCGACCAGGAAGACCATGAGGAGAGAGGATCGTGCGGCAAGCACTTGTGGACCCCACAGTGACTCGTTCAACGATACGAGCAGACGTAAGCGTAGCAATTGTTCCACAAACAATTTCCAGACACCTTGCAGAAGCAAATCTTAAATCCAAGCGTCCTTTCCGTGCACTCCCTTTAACACCGGAACATCGGCAACTGCGTCTACAGTGGTGCCAAGCCAGATCAATGTGGAATGTCACAGATTAGCAAAAGGTTGTGTTTAGTGATAAATCCCGGTTTGTTTTGGGGACAGATGAAAACCGTGTACGGTTGTGGAGGCGCCCTGGTGAGCGGTACATTCCCCCCACACTGTTCTACGTCACACTGCCCGTCCAGCTGGTGTAATTGTCTGGGAACCATAGCCTATGATAGCCGGCCCACTCTAATTGTGATGCGTGGACCCTTAACGGGCTAATGTTACGTTGATGATATTCTTCGACCCCATGTAGGACCTTTCCTAAATGGTCTCCCAGGGGCAATTTTCCAGCAAGATAATGCTCGTCCGCATACAGCAAGAGTTGCTCAAGACCTCCTACGTCATTTTCAGACTCTTCTATGGCCGGCCCGCTCCCCCCGATTTGTCCCCTGTAGAGCACGCGTGGGATCAGCTAAAACGACAGATGCCATCGTGTCACTCTGTACATGATTTAGAGTTGGTTGTTCTAGATTTGTGGGCCCATATGCATCAGGACAACATAAGGTGTCTAATCAACTCAATGCCGGACCGTGTGGCGGCATGTATTGCAGCTGGAGGTGGTCCAACGCGCTATTGAAGTTGCCCAGTATTTGTGTCGTTGCACACCCTGTATTCGTTTAATTGTCTTGCTTTTGAGATCAAGTGAATCTCTCATCTGTGTCATTATGTGCATTAAATTTCAATTTCATTTCAATCTGATGCTTTCTTCTTGGGTCGCTATTTTCAATGTTCCTGAGTGTATATATATATATATATATATATATATATATATATATATATATATATATATAAGTTTATCAAGGCAGCAGCTCGCTAATTGATTAATGTGTGGCTTGGAAAGCAAAAAGCTGAAAATCCGAGTGTGTTTCGTCGTTCTTTTTTTTCCCCGCCATCTTCAGTCAAAGTTGGCTTGTCAACTTAAGGAACTGTATTCGTTGGATCACCCCAATATTGTAGAATTGTTATATGGAAAATGAAATAAAAGGAATAAATCTGGTGACACACAGTACCATCAGAAGATAATGTCGAATTATTTCCAATGAAGACTCCCAAAATTCAACGCCGATAGGCATAGAAAAATGTTTTGAAACAGATGGAACTTTACATTTTATAAAGAAATCCTCTGCCGGGGAAAGCGGAAATATTTAAAAGAAATGTTCAAAACTGATTTTCTATCTATGAAGAAATTTGAAAACACCAAGAATAAACCATTTCTAATAACAGATTTTTTTAAACCTTAACTTATACCAGGAGCACAGTGTCATTAAAGCAAGCTCAGATCTTGAAATAAGGCCAGTCCAATGTTCTTGAAATGACAATGAGGAATAAATTTGTGAGTATAACATTATGTATGTTTGATTTTAACTTTAAAATCAGAAGCGGTTTAGTTTTTATAGGATGCTGAGTTTTATTTTTTTATGAAATATTTTTATGCACATATATTTAAAAAGGATGAAAAGGTTACACCATAAAAAGCAGATTTTCTCTTTTTAGAACCGAATCCTAGTTTTTGTATTAAGACTCCTATAACGCAATTTCCCACAATGCGGTATTTTCAAGAAACGTAGCAATCGCGTTGCAGGCTGCCTACCTGTTGTTGGATGCGCTGTTATTCACAATCTGGAGAGGTCTTATGTAAAAGCAACTTAAGGGTGTGAAGACACCACCTCAGCTCATTCCCTGCTCTTTTACATACCAACGAGTGTACTTTGGTCCCCGACATACTTAACGTAAGCGTGGTTTGAAGACTTTAAGAGGACTTGATACCCTAAAAATCACAAACCTATCGTTTTTTTTATTTTCATTTAATCTTATTCTTTGCATTATTATCTTTCGATTGATATATCACTTGTGCATGCGGAAAGTTAGAAGTTGAATAAAACTTCATTTGAAAACAAATTAGGCAATTCAGCCACACCCCCTTTTTAGAAAAAAAAGCTAAAAAATGCGTTATGATGAAAAAAATCTATTTTATAAATAGAAATAATAACTATAAAAAAGAATGTGTAGTATTAAAAGCAGAATATTTCCGAGGCAACATAATGTAATTTTTCTTCCTTGTGAAATGTGTGCATGTAAAATTTTTAAATTAAGGCATTTTATATTAATAATTTTATAATTTCAGTTCTTATTCCTGATATATTTTTCATACAAATGTAACACTTTAATATTATAATAAGAAAAACAGCTAAAATTTCTGTCGTGACAGAAAATTTTTTTTTCAGTTTTTCTTGAGTTTTCTTGTGCAATTAGTGCTCTCTAAAAGTTGATCATTTATAAAAATGTGTGGGTTGAAAACATATGAAAATGCAATTATTTTAAAGAAAAACGTATAAGTAATATCTTAAAGTGGTATTTTAAGTTTAATTAAGCTTATAATAATTAATTTTTCAGAATTATAAATTTTAAAGTGGTTTTTCTCAGTTTGTGTTTTTCGAAACCTTAGTGCATTCAAAATGCTACTCCTTCGACAATTATTTACCAATCACTTCAATTTTTTTCCTGCGTGTTAAAAATAAAGCATGTAATAAAATTAGGGATCCGTTTTGCTATAAACTGAATACTTTTTTTAAAAAAAATAAAATGTAAGACATGTTGGCTTTTTCGTTGATTTTTAGCCTGTATATCAACATTTTATTTTTTTTCTCGAAAACGAATGAAGTTATTCTAAATTTGATCCCTAAAGTTATTAAGAACATCCATAAGAATATTATAAAAAATTTCAGGTCGAAAAATTAATTTTTACAAAAGGAGTAGGATTTTAAAATTTTCCCAATTTTCTTCAAAAAATTTAAATTTTTAAAATTGTGTGAATAATGTATGAAAATTTTCATCTGGTAACATTTTCTTGAATAGAAACATTGTATAAAATGTTAAAATATAATTTTTAAATACGTAAATAAAGAAGTTTGCTCAAAGGGTGCCAAGTCCCCTTAATAATGTGTGTGGATTTTCAAGCTCTCTGTGTTTCCTTTTTCTTTTTTTACCATTTAACAATTTTCCTAGGAAATAATATACAGGTTAGTCTAGAATTCATGGTACAAACTTTAAGACTATTTTCGGTGAATGTTTAAGAACAGGACCCGACTTTGGATCATTTTTTCAGATATAAAAGAAATGAAAAATTAATATGATATTCTGGCTTCCCTATCCTGTAGAGAGCAGCATTTTTTATCATATTTTCTAATTTTAACCAAGTTGATTCATTTTTTTGGCATAAAATGCGTTTCGCATTTTTTATCTTATACCGTAATGTGAAATGGGTTTTGTCTTCACGTATTAAAACAAAAAAGAAAGCATTCACGGAATATTTTGAAATTTTTAAAAACACTATATTGTTAACAGAAGTACGAGTTATAATATTGCAAGTTTTCATGGAAGTTGGGTTGAAAATGTGCTTCGCGTTTAGTTAGAGCTCTCGTACTTTTACCGAAGACAGCCTTAAGGTATCCGACTACGTTCGGAACCATGATTTTGCAAAAGCGTATAAATGGATAATATTTATGATGTTTAGTGTCACTTAGATTAGACAATGTATACAAAATTGTTTTAAGAATATTATTAAAATAAAAAATTATTTAAGTACAATATTTTGACAAAAAATGAACATAGAATGACCCCTTTTCAAAACAATCTCCTTTTATGAAAAATGCTTCTAATTTATTATAATATTTTACCTGTATATAGCTCAGACCACTGTACAGAGGCTCAACTAGAATTTTTGAAATATATAACTTAGAAGTGGGTTTATCCATCGTTTACGACAACAGAGGGGAGAAATTTTAAGAAAAAAACGCCGATAATTGTTTTAATGGGTTGTAACTCTGAAAATAATGTGAATTTTTCAAAACTCATAGTTGAGTCTCTGTACAGAGCTCTGAGCTTTATACGGGCAAAATATTACTATAATAGAAGCATTTTTCCCAGAAGGAGAACATTTTGAAAAAAATACTATTCTAAGTTAATTTTTCGCTAAAATATTGTATTTACATAAATTTTTTTTTGGTCAAAATGTCCTTAAAACAATTTTATACATGTATTCTAATCTGACACTAAATATCATGAAAATTATCCATTTATGTGCTTTTTTTAAAATCACGGTTCCGAACGTACCGTGGTTACGTTAAGAGTAGACAAACACATTGTATAACAATCATTTATTGTAGAGGAATGTATTGGTGCAAGTGATGCGGTGAAGCGCAACAGAGGAAATAAAAGAAAAGAGAAATGGAGTCATCGGTTGGGTAGGTTACCGCTAGGGAACAGTGGATGTCTAGCTGTCGTTGAACATGATGCACTTCAGTAGGGGAAAGTACCATTCGTAATTGTGCTGACGTCTACGATGGAAGACTTTACGTATGCCGAAAATGCAGACATGCATTGCATATAACGCCAGGCAAATAGCAACGGAACGAATGTATCCCTCGCAGTTTCCTGATCGACTAATGCCGGATCACAGAATTTTTCAGCGGCTACATCGTTAACTTTGTGAAACAAGTTCGTTACACGTCGCCAGATATGATGCTGGTCGACGAAGAACTGTACGCAATACAAGCCTGGAAGAAAGCATCTTGAATGTTGTGGATGATAGATCTGAGTCCCCAAGAATTAGAGTTATTGTTAACATTAGACTTGATAACGACGCTTTCAATAAACACTTTTGTCTTTCCTTTCGTCTCTTATTTTTTGTCTTTGTGCCTCAACGCGTCCCATACTTTCCTATACAATAAATGATTGTTACGATGTTATGTAAGTCATGTTAATGTTTGTACCATGAATTCGGGACTAGCCTGTATATAATGGTGAACAAAATTCAATTTCCCTTTTTTTTCACCGATGTGCCCTAGTGATCTTTTCCTTTTCCCAAGAGGTTTACTGTCTTTAATAAACACGGGTGTAACGACCCCGAGGTACCCTAGTGATCCTCCTCTATTTTCGACCCTATTTTTTGTCATCCCATTTCTCCTTTTCTTCTTTTAACGTCGAGCCCACAGATAAATATTTTAAAATGTATCTAGCTCCAATTATTGATAAGTTTTTTTTTCTAATAAGAAAACTGGCATTTTATTAGTAACATATTTTGGTTTACATTTTGTATTGCGTTAGTTAAGTTTGCCAACCCGCATGTTTGCCGTGAGCAGCGTCTCGTAAGGAGGAAAGTGGTGTTCTGGGGATACATTTTGACTTCCCTTTGGTCCACGCTTCACTGTAGACGGGTGGCAGGAGTGAGCCCGCTCCTGTCAATTGGCTGGTGATACTTATCTTCGGTGTCCCCGGAGAGTCATTGCTGTAGGGTTAGTGCTGCAGATATGGGATGGCGGGTTTACCCGTTGGATCCTCGTCCTGATGCTGTAGTACTATATTCTGGGTGTACTCCAGGTAAGTGTCGTGCCTGGTTTTTGCCAGATGATCGGCACACTGCCTCCCTTGTTGGACTCCATGGTGGGTGGAGGCACGCCAGGACGAAGTTGTTTTTTGTGCATACGGGTCCAATGCGGCTGTGCCCGAGTAAAGGCCTTGTTTTACCCACTCTCAACGTTGATCAATTGTTGAAAAATACAAGATTTTACTAATCTCTCTACCAAATAATGATATGTTAAATAAATCGCATTTTGAATACATAAAGCCTTAATAGGAATAGGTGGTGAACCGAAAACTATAAAATGATTAAGGTCCGAGGGACTACTTATCGAAACCAAGTCGTTTCTTCTCGCTAAAATCTTTCTTAACTCGCCCCTGTAACTATAACTCCTCATAAATCCCTAAGCTCCTGCAGAGGCGTCATTTCTGAACCTGACTTGTTGAACACTCCTGAATCAGAGATACTCGAAGGATTCTCTGATCAGGGTCTAATCCAAGTCAGAAGAATTACCATAAAAAAGATTCAATAGTTTTTCCGACTAAGCATTTAATTATTACCTTTAATAACCTTAAACTGTCATCCACAATAAAAGCCGGATACCTCAACTGTAAAATACGCCCATACATACCGAATCCACTGCACTGTTTCAAATGCCAGAGGTTCGATTATTGACAATTTTCGTGCTGTGGACAACTGACTTGCTCTAGATGTGCGTCTGCTGGAAATGCTTCCACAGATTACATTCTAGAGCAAAAGTGTATAAACTGATTACAAATCCATCCATCATATTCTAAAATATGCCCTAAATGGAAAATAGAAAAACAGATACACACAGGAAATAAAAACAAAAAAAATTTCTTATCCTGCAGCACGTAAATTAATAGTCACACAGTTATCTCAAACTTACGCTCAAAAGCTGCCAAATCCTCTACTTTAAAAAAATTCTATCGAAACGGATGAAAATATAACAAAAATAAAATGTCCACCTCAAAAATTACTTCAACCTCTTTCATCCATCCCAAAACCAAATATATCAACATCCACTCCTGTTGTTTCCACATCATCATCTTCAACCCAAGCTCAACTTTTGCCATCAGCCTCTTCAATAGCAGCTACTGTGTCAGAGCCTCAACCACCTATTCCTAAATCTAATGACGCACTTTCCACCACCAATAATATCTTCATCCATACAGAATCATCTTCCTCAGTCATATCCGCTTCCTCATCCAACTGTAGTATTCAACCCCCTTCTGCCTCTACAACAACACAGAGTTCGAAAAAAAAAGCTCGGGATAGAAAAAGAAAAAAAGAATTGTTTAAAACAATAATAGACATTAAAATGGCTCAACATAGACCTCGAAAATCAGCTTCTGTGGAATATACAACGGATGAGGAAGACATGATTGTATATGACGTTGAAGATGAACTTTAATCCAATCCTGACTATGAAAAACATATTACACAAGCGAGAGTTACTTCTAACACCCACCCGAGTTAGAAACGGGAAAATGTAAATTTAAAAAATTATCTTTTGATATAACATGTATTTTAATTAGTTTTTCACAATTTGTTTGACTCTTTTTTTCGTTTTCAATTTGATCTGTTTTATTAACCTTGTCTAACTTGGTGTTGCATCCCCCACCAAAATTGAAATGTTTTATCTCACTAGTTTGATTCTTGTATTTTATAAATTTTACCCTGTGTTTCTGTGTTTTATCAACATTTTAAGATCTTTTATAATGTGTTTTTATTTTTAACAAATGCTTGGAGCAGCATAGCCAGAATTGGCTCTTGCGCCATTAAACAATACAATCACTCACTCATTCACCCTTTTTTCACGTCATTACTTTCCTTGTACACATCATCTACTTTTCTTGTTACGTTTTGGATTCATTCGGTTGCTAGTTATCGTAGAGTTCTAGATTCGACTACATACAACAGTCAACTTACAATGTCATTTGGTATCTCGCGCATACAAGGAAATCGTAGTACGAAATCCCGATAGCAAGGAAGCGCCTGTATGTGTGCTCGTAATCCCTCCAATTTTTAATTCCTTATTAACTTTACTTTTAATCATACCTAATTTGAAACCACTTGCTTAGAACTTCGTTTAGAGTAAAAAAAAATTCTATAATCACTTTTCTTATATTATCTTTTCATACTTAAGGTATCCAACTGGTCTAAAATCATGATTTTTTTTCAAAAATTGACAAATATTTCTTTAATCATCTAAATAAAAGTACCAAGTTTTTT
The DNA here is from genome assembly GCA_019973935.1 of Trichonephila clavipes. Classification (NCBI taxonomy): domain Eukaryota; kingdom Metazoa; phylum Arthropoda; class Arachnida; order Araneae; family Nephilidae; genus Trichonephila; species Trichonephila clavipes. Next base: position 280,208 of record BMAU01020754.1, read on the forward strand.
ATTTTCCATTCTCTAGAACAAAAACTACAGGTGTTTTATTAAAAGCAGATGTCATAACATTACACAAGATGTCAAACTTTAAAATGCGTTTTACTCGAAATGTGTTTTTTTTCTCGAAAAGCTTAAACGGAGACAGCGATGGCTCAAAAAGTTTTGAAAATAATTTTATGAAAATGTTTATGCATGTTCTGTATAATAGTAGAAGTATTTTGAGTTTCAGATTTATCAATCGCTGTTTCATTACAAAATTTACAGTCCTTAATGTGAATAAAATCCTTGTTCTTTTAAGCAATTTCATATAATCACTAAGATAAAGTGCTCTAGTTTTTGTAAAAATTAAAATATCTATTATCCTGAAGATCATTTCAAACATGAATAACAAAGTAACACATCAAAATTGAAAAATTGAGAATTTGTTCATAAATTGTTTGTACAGAGCACATTGTTTGTTTAGAATTTTTTTTTCCTTAAAATATACTAAATAAATCTAAAACACATAAAAAAAAAACTCCATATATCCATCTTTTTCAAAAAGAAGTTGTCGCAAGTAGTCGGATACCTTAATAAGAATACTTTCAAAAATAAATGAACAAATTTCCTTTCTTAAAACACGTTACATTTAACTGATCCTTGAGTTAACCTGACTCTCAGTTTATACGGATTTATGCGGAAATTGCCTAGTTTCTCTTTTTTTTCTAATTTCTTGCTCAAAGCTTAATTTTAAATTTTTTTACACAGTCTCTGTTTGTTAAAAAATTTTCAGATTGCGTCAAAAAGGATATTTATTACTAGTCTCTCTAAAAAGCAAAATAAAATGTTATGCTGAAATAAAAAAATAAACACCCACATTCCTTAAAGGTTTTTTTACTACACTAACACCCTACTATCCCTTACAACGTGACTCTAAAATCACAGGGAAAGTTAGGATATTCTGAAGGGGGAGCTTACGAATACATGAATGAAAATGACGCGCAGAGGTACAAACGAACAACCAAATACGATAGGAAAATAAACAGAAAACATTGCTTAATTACAACAGTGCTTCTCAAACTTTCAATATTTGCGACCCAATATTCAACCATAATTCTCATCGCATCCCCTCGCTACAATAGCACACACACACACAATGTACACTAAAGTTACAATACTAATCTTTCTCAAGTGCCACTGGCTTATATATAAGCCTCTTGTTCAGCTCAAGTGTTCATTGCCGCGGAAGTACACGTACGTCTTTCCAAAGTACGAGTTTTTCTGTGCAATGCTATTCCTAAAATTATTCCGAAGGCTTTGGAAAGCTATAAAAGGACTTTGACAAAGATTGCAAAGGATTGACTTCTTTTAGAGATTCGATCATTTATTTCTTCCCCCATCCCCAATACATCAAATACGTGCGCATGCGTGGAAAACGGTGGCATTGGGGAGCATCACGTTCCATGCGCAGCTTCGAGATTAATTATAAACCGAACAAATTATCAAGATAAGTGTTTATTTTTCAATTCCTACACTATTAGCTCACACTCTCTATATATTTGTTTATTTATTTATCTTGGTGGAATTTTCAATCGTTAATAAAATACATTTTAAAGTGCTCAATGGAGCTGAAATTTTATATACGTGATCATTTTAGATGGCAATACAGTAATTTTTAATTAAAATTAATAAAAATTAATTGATTAAAACTAATCATTTAAAGAATTACAAATACAGCCACGTTGGCATCATTTTTTTAGCGACTTGTGTCAAAACTTGAAAAGGTTTTTTTTTCACGTTTTAAAGCATTCAGTTGAACTGAAATTTTATAGACACGATTGTTTTGGATAACAATAATTAATAAAAATTAATTACCCCTTAATGTTGTGATTCTGTCCTATGTATATACATATTTCTATTAATTATAACTATTTAATAAAAAGTAGCTAAAGTAAAGTTTTTCTTTGCTGATCTAAGTGAGAATAGACTTAAAAAAATAAAATTTATGTTACCTGTATATAATTTTATACATGACAAGCCCATGGGGTCGTCGGTCATCCGGTATAGTGGTTAGTGACACTGACTGCGGTTCCATAGGATCTGGGTTCGAGTCCCGGGTAGGACATGGATGTTTGTGTTGCTATCATTATCTCCTTTGTGATGTGTGCTTCACGATTACTTCTATGTAAGCCCCCGTGTAATACTATGTAGTGCACGGGGTTATAAATACTCTCAATAAAAATAAAATACATGTAAAAAAGCCCTCAGGGTCACTAGTAATTATTAATCTTGTTCTAACTTTGGAATTGTTAAATAATTATAAAATACTTTGCACACAGTACTGATACATTTGTAAGTGTGTTACATCAGTGTAGATGTTAATTTTATTTTTTAATATGTCAGAATGTAATTTGTTTGCTTACTTTCAGTAAATGAATAATTTTTTGAAATAATCTTTTGTTTTATCAATATGCTCACGCTCTCCTCGTAGAGTTTCCATGGCTGCTTAGAGGCACGACCCCCCCCATTTTGAGAAACACTGACTTAGAATATCATCGCAGTGTTTCTCCGCGGCAATGTTTGCAATAAGTGTTCAAAATTCCGACCCATTGTAAAGACTATTAGGATAGTGCCTATGAAATATTGGACATTGGAACGTTTGTCTCCCTGCTTTTGTTTTTGACATAACTTCGTTTACAGTCGTATTGCCCACTGTCAGAGTACTTTATCGAAAGTGTACCATTTTGATATTTGTTTAACTATGCGACAGGTTCTATTGGCAGGTCTCTTTCATTAATCCTCTTGGGAAAACTATTCTTTAAATATGATTTGACTGCCAGAGACTTGATTTTATGCTAATGTAAATACTATGTAAACCCTGGCAATGGATGTTTTAGGTTAATCGCGAAAAGTTAATCGTTGAACGTGAATTGTAAATAGTGAGTTTTTCATACTGAAGTTGGTATTCAGTTGTGATATCCTTTCAGATCCGTAGAAGAAAAATAGATATTGATTTGATCTAAGCCGTTGTAGTACTGGACGGAGTTGTCAAGCGATCTGCAGTCGGATTTAAAGGAAAGTTATTTTGAATAATCATATGTTAGATTAAAATTAAGATTGCTCCCAAAGGTATTGAATACATTTTCTCAGAAAGAGTGTTGGATCCAAAGTAAAAGTAATTATTTTTAAAAAGGTCTGCTTCTTCTCCAAACCTTCTTACACCTGCAACCTCCGGGCTTACGACAACTGAGATTCGCGTCAATTTTTATATGAGTATAGACTTAATAATAATGCTCCAAACCCTGCATGCAATATAAACCAGGCATTTGGGTAGAATGCTGTTAATGATCGAAATGTGCAGCTTGAAAAATGTCGATCTGGTCATTTTTCCCTACAAAACGAGCCACGGGGGAAACATCTGAGAAAAATGAGGATCTGAAAGCACAAGTGGAAAAGAATCCCCCCTACCCAAATGTATCTCTTATATTGATACATTTGGTACTAATACTGATACTGACACAAATCCCAGTGCAATAGTCATGGCCAGCTCTGATGAGCAGTTTTGCCGCCCCGGACAAAAATGGAAAATGTGTGTCCTCCCTCTCTCTCTCTCTCTCTCTCTCTATATATATATATACATATATATATGTATCAAAATTTAAGTTATCTCTCTGTATATGTATCTTATTTTAAATCTCAGAAATTCAAAATAATTCGAAATTAAGGATGTAATTACTTGTTATTATTTCGAAGGAGAGTGAAATGTAAGAGAAGGAATCGTCCATTTAAGCAGACCAATTTATTCGAAAAATATTCCGCTGATAATGGGGATCACAAACGTTTGTTTTAACTTATAGTAACTACAATCAAGTTTAAAATAAGATATCTCCTGTGGCTCTCTATATACCAAAACCTCTTATTACCTTTGTACCATTTTGGATAGCTAACACCGAACATCGTTAGGATGAAAGGAATGTCCGTTGTGACCTCACTCCGCGATGGGGGGAAAGTTACAAGTGAAATATTAAATTCCATGCTTTAATATATACTCCTACCTCAAACCCTTCAAGTTTCAACATAAAAGAAAATTGGCATTAAATAGAGTACAAAATAAAAATAATAAGATACGTTAAATGAAATACCAAATTCACAACCAATAATATTTTCAGAAAATATATCAAATTTTTTGTGACAAAAAGAATATTTTTCAAATTTGATACAAATACCACCCCTAAAATTTGCCGTCCGGGCAGGGGTCCGGCCCTAGAGTAGCCCCTGACAATAATGAAATGCATGAAAAATTGAAAATTATACTCCCCTCACTCGTTAATCGGCATGGCCCAGTACTTATCCAAAACAACGCTAGGATACATGCGTCGTGCAAAGCAACTGCGAAATGATTGGAATTAAAATATCAAATTTTGCAACACCCAACTTATTCACCGGATGTTTTGCCAACTGATTTACTTTTTTTTTTTCAAAATTTAGAACGTTATGAAAATAAAGACAATCTGAGAAACTCCATATCAGAGTTTATTCAGAATGTCCTTAAAACAGGCATCTATCTATACATTAAAAACTCGTTGAGAAAGGTGTATTGAAGCAAATGGAGCTAATTTGTCTAAATAAATACCTTTTGGAAAGAAGGTATACCGTTTTATAAACATCCAACTCTTTTTTACAAGTTCTTTTTTTACACGATTTTGAAATAGCACGGTACAAAAGTTCAGTCTTTTTTTTACACGAATTTTTTGTTTTAGCACGAACCCCTGAAAATTTTGGGGACATCATATAATGAAAAAATGAAAATTAAAGAAAAAAACATCTCTATAATGAAGGAGTAGGAACAACTTATAACGATCCGTCAATAGATTCTACATTACAATCTAAATTTAAGCAATAACAGCTCTTAAAATTCAGGTTGCAAATTCATATCAAATACACAGGAAGCCGCAAGTCCTCTCGGGAGGTTGGTGGAAAGCCCCTGACCACCCCTGAGGTGTTCGCTCACAAAATTGAGGTGAAATCGAGCTAAATCGTTTTGTCATCTGTATGGAGCTCAAAGCTATGGCTAACGACAGACGTCACTTGGCCCTTTGCCATGATGAATTTCGTGGGCCTTGATCTGGTTTTTACCTATCAGGTGGCATTAGTATCAACAACAAAACATTTTTTTTCTCTCTCTCTCTCTCTTCGTCAGAACTCTTAATCATCAATTTAAAAAAAATAAGTTATAGTTTAAAAAAAAACTAAGCATGCTTTTATAATTAATCGAACTAAAAAAGTAAAAAAAAACATCTTAATATAAGAATAAAATTATTAGCGAGAAAATTAAAGTCATTGGGGTAAAAGCATGGTGTGCTCGATATCGATTATTTAAAATATTTTTAAACTTTAATTAAAATATATAATAAAAATAATTGATATAAATCTTTATATATAAAAATCTTCTGTGCGTGTGAATGTTGACTAAACTCTAAAACGGCTAGACCGATTTCGATGAAAATTTTTGTATGGGTTCAAATGGATTCGAGAATGGTTTAGATTCACAATTCGGATCGATATCTCAATTAGTTAAAAAGATATTAATTAAAAACATTCAACTCAATATTCACCTGCCTTGTTGTAACAACGTTATTGTTATAAAAATGACGTAAGTTGGCGTCGAAAATCGGGTTTCAGCCAAACTGGCAAAACCGCGTCTTTATTGTTACAAAAATGCAGAGGAATCATGCTTTTTAGCGTTTTTAATTCATATCTTTTCAAATTATATAAGTAATTCTTCTGTGCCAGTATATATGACTGGCTCCTCCTAAGCGGCTGGACCGATTTTGATGACAATTTTTGTGCAGGTTCAAGTGGATTCGAGAATGATTTAGATTCGCAATTCAGTCCAATATCACAATTAGTTAAAAATATTAATTAAAAACATTAAAACGCATATTTGTTTCACCCATGTGTATGCTGTTTATTCTGCTTATGCGCGGCAAGCAAAAAAAAAGAAAGCAGAGGAAATATTTTCCGAAATTTTCGATGTTTTTAATATCGCAAACTAATTTTTCTACAACAATCAGACAAAAAATAATTACAGTATCGCAAAGATTATACATTTCGCCACGATACGGCATATGTCTTTATATATATATATAATTCTTCTGTGCATGAGTATGTGACTGAACTCCTCCTAAACTGCTGGACCCATACAATTAAAAGAATTTTTTTTCATCGAAAGTGAATTTTATAACGAACATTTTATTTGAACTAAGAAAATAAATTACTTATATTGCGATATATATCAAGAAAACGTCATCGAAGACATAGATTGTAATAAATATTCCTCTTCATATGTTAAACACTTTTTTATAACTAACAGTACTTCATAATCAATCGAAACACGTGCGAAAATTTAAGAACAGTATTACAAAGTTATTTTTAATTTAGCCGCGCATATGGTAACGACAGGCGTACATCTAGCCCTTTCCTGTGGCCATAGTAGCCGAGTGATCAAGGTATCGGATCGTGGCTGGCTTGTCACGAGTTCAAGCCCAGTACCACTAAAGACCCGCTGTGTAAGGGGCGCAGCACGTTAAATCTATCGAGAGCTCAAACGTCCTCCCGTGGGTGTGGTGAAGTAGTTAGGAGAGCTGGTGCCAGCTCAGGTGTCGTCCTCGTCACTTGATCATGGTTCCGAATGACGAGGTCCGTCGCCAAAAACCCTCGCATAGCTAAACAGAATGACGTTAATATTCACTCACTAACTGCTACCATAACTTTCGTGAGCCTCGATCTGACACTGTTAGACAGCTCAGTTGAAGCACAACGCGATAATTCAAATTATTGATGGACAGTGCAATCACGAACTGTGCGTTACAACTTGGATTAAAATCTAATCAAAATTTTATCGGAGCATAAGGCGTTAGCCAAGTTCTCCACTATTACAGTGATTTCACTGTATTGAACTGAACTGTTAGAGAGGTGGCATAAGAAACAACAACATAACAAGTTCATAAACTGTCTGTGTGTGTGTGTGTGTGTGTGAATTCATTATTACAGTAGTGTGTGCATTATGATAACAAGCAATATAAGGAAAAATTTTAATGCAATTCCTATTTAGGTCAACAGAGAAAAATTTTAATGCAATTCCTATTTAGGTCAACAAAGAAAAATTTTATTTTATAGTTATACGTTTTATTAAATAATTACAATTAATATAAATATGTATATATGTATATATATATATATGGCAGAATAACATTATTAAGAGGCAAAATAGAAAGCGATTTTTCTTGCAATTTTCCGTTTTCTTTCTATATAGGGTGCTGGACAGTTTTTTTTTTGTGTGTGGTTACTATTTATTCAAAAATTAGTTTTAATTATTCGAATAAAGTAGTATAGTAAATGAAATCACATTCTCAGAAATTAGGCCATCCCAAGTGGGATTCGGACCCACGACCTTTGGATTAGAAGTCCAACACGCTATTCATTGCGCTACAGGGACGCAACGAGGGATTTTCCTTTTTATATTTGCTGTTAGACTATTATTTTTGTTTGTTACTATTGATTCATTTTTTTAAATTTAATGCATTAATTAATATTTGAAAAAACTGTATTAACATCAAGTGTCATCCACGACAAGTTTTTAAAAAAATGGATAAATAGAAAGTATTTTATTAACATTAACGATTGAAAATTTGCTCTATATATATAGAGAGAGGAAGTTAACTAATAGTGGGAATTGAAAAAAGAATTATTAAAACAAAGGAGAATGCCGGTTCATGTGCTTGTACCAGCTAATCTCCTATGTGTTTTTAGTCACCATTCCTGTTTATAAGAATTTAAATTTTTCATTTTTTGTGTTACTGTTGTGAGAACTAAATAGGATTTGCAATACCACGTTATATTTTCAATCCCGGAATTTCGGGATTACGTTATCAAAATCCTGGGATTAGGATTGGACTATTTATGAAAAATACTTAAACATTAACATAGTTGAAATTATATAATAAAACTGAAAACATGATTAAAACATTGGTTTTAATATTATTATTTACTGAAATAACTAAAAACAAAACTTTATTCTTCATAAGAAAACAAATAAAAATAGTTCACGATGAAATTAAAAAAACATTTATTCAACTCTTGTGTTTCTATAACTAAGCTTTTAAAAAAAACACAGCTCGTCCAGGGTTTCATCTTCCAAACGGCTTCTTATTTTTTGTTACAAATTGTCCTGCTGAATAAAATGCTCGTTGATATTCTTCACTAGTAGGTTTTATCGTCATTAAATGTTCTTTCGAGGTAGCCACCACGTCTCCCTCTATTTTCAAAATGACACATTACATTTTGAATTTTTGATGAGAGTGTCTTAAATCTAATAAGCTGCATTGGTTTATATATAATGATACCTTTATCTAGTTCTTCTGCTACACTTAATAGTTTTTGAGCACAAATTATTGAATCATAATATGAATCCATTTCAAGTGTTGCCTCTTTTTCAATAGAAGATACAGTTGAATGAGCTGTTGGTAATGCAGTGGATTTGAAGCGTCAATTCTAGCAAGTCGGTTCACTATTAATTGATGGCATTTAATTGAAGAAGGAACGGTGTGACAAAATTTATTCCTGAGACATTGCTTGTACTATTGTGTAAGTATTGCAGTAAACTACGTATACCTGTGCCACGTTTTCCTACACGAAAAATGAGAGCGGTATGTATTTTTTTATTATATCACTCATAATTGCACACTAAAAAAATTCCAATTAACATATTTCATTATATATATATATATATTCTGCAAAATTATAATTTGACAAAAATTAAATCCTGGGATTAGCTATTTTAATCCCGGGATTCCAAGAACCACCGGGTCACTTGACCATGGTTCAAAATTACGTGGTCCGTCGCCAAAAGCCCTCGTGTAGCTGAACAGTGCGACGTTAATATTAACTCAACCCAAGAACCACCGGAACGGGGCTACAAACTTGAATGATTGCGTGTGTGATTGGTTGAATCCCGTTCAAAAAATTTTTAAATCCATCACTTATTAAGCGGATAAATACTTTTTAAAGGGGCTGCGGTAGCCCAGTGGTTAAGGTATCCAACCATGGCAGGCATGTCATGAGTTCGATCCCAGTACCACTAAAGACCCGCCGTGTAGGGCAGCGATGCACGTTAAATCTGTCGAGAGCTGAAACGTCCTCCCGTTGGTGTGGTGTGGTAGTTAGGAGAGGGGGGTGCCTGCTCAGGTGTCGTCCACGTCACTTGACCATGGTTCAAAATTACGTGGTCCGTCGCCAAAAGCCCTCGTGTAGCTGAACAGTGCGACGTTAATATTAACTCACTCAAATACTTTTTAAAATATTTAATTGCTAATAATTCCTTGACAACACAAGATAAATATTTTTTTAACATATAAATATATATTTTACTCAGGACCTACTTTACCAATAGCTGAAAACTTCGATAATGCAGCATTCGTATGCTTATATTTTCAGAAATAAGCCCCAGTTACGACCAACAATTTAGGAACATGAAAATCGGAATACATCTTTTAAAGTGTTTGCAAAAAATATATTATCTAAGAAAAATAACGCCAACGCGTCATTTCTTTTAAGAAAACACAGTAAAACTCAACAAAAATCGAACAAAAAATTAATTTTTTTTAACCAGAATTATTCTTTATTGTTCTATAATCTCACAAAACTTGAAAGCTCGAAGTTAAAAAAAACCAGAGTTATGATAACTTTTATGTTCGTTTTTATTCACATCTCAATGGCAAATAAAAGCTTAAAATTGATTTATCTCAAAAAGAAATAATAATAACTGTGTTATAGAAGGGTCATTTTTCAGCGAGTTTCTTAGTTTAAAGATTCCTTTTACAAGATAGTTCGTAGCGTATTATGGAATCCTAGGTATTTGATAATATAGAAAACTGAACTTTCTTCGCGATAATAACATACTTCTCTATAAAATAGCATTGGAGCATAAACTGAATTTAAAGGACAAAAAGAAGAAACTAGAAGCTTCAAAACAAAAACAAGAAAAGGAAATAGAACATATTCAAAGACGCTCTGTTTATAAATTACTTAGATTGAACTTCTAGATCAGCACTCCCCAACCTTTTTATTGCCACGGACTGGCCAGCGTTTGGTAATTTTACCGCGGTCATCTAGGGGGAGAGAGTGAGTTTTTTGGTTGGTTATGTCAATAGAGAGAGAAAGTCACACAAAAACGAGAGAAATACAGCACAGTAAATTAAATGGAAATAATTTAATGTTCCTTGTGTGGCCTGGTGCCATTTGTTCCTCGGACCGGTACCAGTCCCCACTCCGGGGGTTGGGGATCGAGACCACCAGACTGTACCAAAGCAAAGAAAAAAGATTATAGTTATGACGTTTGTAAACGGCCTCGAACCAGAAATGACTTGCACGTATTTTTGAAATTGTAATTTTTCTAGTTAAAAATAACTACTTTTTACGAAGCCTAACTAATAATCAAATGGTTTAAACCACTTATGTCATGTTACCCGACTATTCCATAATAGCCTCCATTTTTGTAACTTTTAAAAAAAAAAAATTATTTTTTTTTTTATAAAAGTAAAATAAAAATATTATTCTTTTTGACAAATTACTTTACAAATACCGTTAAATCCGGCGTATAACGCGTACCTATACTTTCAGACTGTCATTTTTTAAAAAAAATTTTTAGATATATTACCCGTCAAATACGCATCCTCTTTTGTTTCGAAGAAACCTGAAATACACGAGTGTAATTCTCTTTGAAGTCGAGGTATCATCTCAAGCTTTTGAAAAAATAGTATACTTGTAGAACTTTAAGCTCATTAGATATGCCACAGTATTTCAATATATGTAGAATAATTTTTTTTATGCTCAACTCTTTTTTTTTTATTTCTAAAGTTAATTCTCCCGTTAATTTCGATCTTATTTTTCTTGTTAAAAGCGCGCACTATTCGCCGGAATATTCAAAATAGTCATAATGATTTAGGAGATTTTTTTTTATCAAAAACCAGTCAAGTGTTATATTTAAAAATATATTAATAGTATTCCATTAAATACCCTCCTCTCATATATGCATCGGGAACAACCCCAAAATTTGTGAAAATCATCGAATCAAAGATTTTCTAATAAATCATACCATATTCTCACCTGTTTTTTTTTTTAAAAAAAAGGCAAGAAATATTGTAAGTAGTATAAAAAGACCGCATTAGTAGATGTAGAGAGAAAAATTTGTTTGTTCTTCCATCAACTTTAAAAAGAGAGTACTTACTTTGAGTAGCAGGACGGGAGAGAAGAGACGATTTCTTTGGAAACACCAGCGAAGGATGAGTGCTACCTGTGGAATGTGATCGCTCTGTTAAATATCCAGCGGATCCGAGGGGGCCTCCACTCATTGCCCTCCAAGGTACTCTTCAGAAGGACGATCGGAAACGCAGTGTGTGTTCCACCCCTTTTTAGTGCAGGGTTTCGAAAGTCGTCTCGGCGCAACAACAGGACCGACGGGAACACGAAGAGGGGTTGTCGGGTTTCCGAACAAGTGCACTCGGCTACGACTAGGAAAAACAGAAAGATTGAGTTCGTGTTTTGCAAAAACACTAGTAGACATTAGAATTCACTTTTTGTTTTTAAACAAACAAGTAATATAAAATAAATTAATTCAATCCCTATCTAGGTCAACAAAGAAAATTTTCATTTTAGTTAATTTCATTAAATAGTTGCAATTAATATAAATAGGTATATACATAAGACAGAATCACTCTATTCAGTGACAAAATAGGGAAAGCTATTTTCCTTGCAATTTTCCATTTTCCTTTCTATATAAGGTGTTGGACATTTGTTGTTGTTGTTGTTGTTTGTGACTATCTATTCATTCATTAAATTTAATTAATCTAATAAAATAGTTTAGTAAAAAAGGAATCACAGTCTCAGAAATTAGGCTCTCCCAGGTAGGATTCGAGCCCACGACCTTTGGATTAGAAGTCCACAACGCGCTACAGGGACACAACGAGCGAGTTTCCTTTCTACATATGCTGTTAGACTACCACTTTGGTTTGTTACTATTTATTCATTTTTTAATTTAGCTACTGAATTAATATTTGGAAAAATTGTATTAAAATCAAGTATTATCCACTACAAGTTTAAAAAAATATATTTGAACTTGAATGAATGAATAGAAAGTATTTTTTTATGAACGATTGAAAATTTGAACATAAATAAATAAATATAGATAGATATAGGGAGAGAGTGAACTAATAGTAAGAATTGAAAAGTAAGTTCCAATAAAAAAAGAATTCGTTGCAAGAAAATAAACTAAAAAAATTCATGCAAAAAAAATTGCTTAAAGATTCGTCATTTGCGTAGAAAATAAAATAACATTCAAAACTCTAACAAAGCAGTAAAAATAATAAAAGAAATCACATGAAAATTGTATTTGAAAAAGTTAAAAGTTTTACTTATTTAGGATCAATCATTACCTCTGTTAACAGAATATCTCATGAAATCCAGAAGCGATTATACCTGACAAATAAGACTTTTTATGATCGTCCAAGATTTTAAAATCCAGATTTCTTTAACGAAACACAACATTTTTAATTTACAAAACCTTTAATAGACCAGTCTTAGCATCTGAAACTTAGAAACAAAACTGGGAGAAAATTGAATGCATCTTTTGAGAGAAAAAATACGTCGAAGTGTACTTGGAGGTATAAATGAAAAAAATAGCTGGAGAAGATACAATTTTGAAGTATGTATAATTTATTAACAACCTGATAACATTAAATACATAAAAATAAATAGAATAAATTGGAGGGCCCCTATAATTCGAATGCCAGATGATAATGTTGTCAAAAAGGTACTGGAGTTTGGGATTCGAAGGCGTGGAAGACCAAGGTTGAGATGGACAGACTCAGTGGAATCAGACTTTGGGATTTTAAGCGAGAAAACTTGGAGAACAAAAGTAAACAAGAAGTCATTATGGAGGAATTTTCAAAGGAAGGCACTGACCCAGGAGGGGCTGTCTTGCCAGATATGATGATGAGAATATGAAAATCGTGTCGAAATATTCACAGGCAGCTTGTCTATCCTACTCAAATTAAACGTGTAATGAAAATTTATGTTTATATGTGAAGTAATTTTTAATTTCAAAAGCAAAAAATCAGGGCTTTGGAGTAAATACCCCTCCTTATAGTCGAGATTTTTCATTTGTAACATAGAAATTAGCCCACAGTGCTCCCGTCCACGTGTTATTTTAGAATGGAATGTACTGTGATGTCTTCGATTGGGATGAACCCTACCCTTCGATTCACGCTAAGATTTATGGTTTCAACCAAATGTCTAAAGAGAATCCTGTCACCTCGACCGGTGTCGAGAGAATAGAATTATAGAACACAGGTGGTGTGATGGACAAGTGTATCAGATATTGGACAAGAAGTTATGGCGCCCTTGGTCCAGATGGCCCAGGTGTGTATTTGTGTGTTACGCACGAATATGACTAGGGAGGACGAGGGAGAATTTTGTGGTCTGCCAATGAGAAAGGACGAGGCGTGCTGTGGGCTCTCCCCTGGTGTTTAAAAGTTTTTTTAGGAGACGGAGAAGAGCCCTGGATAGAGAGAACTTGAGGAGAGCATTAAAGAAAAAGAGTCTTGGACGGAGGAGGACTGAGAGTGGAGTGGAAAGAACGGAGAGACGAGAAACGCCGGGGGCGTTGGAGAATTGGAGTAATATAGACTGACTCCACCGGCTTAACGTATGAACTGTAATTTATTGCTTCAATAACAAATTGTTGAGCAAATAAACAAACCTTATATTTCCAAATTAGGCTGTGACAATTTATTGTTTGTTAGCAACTCACGACGCTACAGCTATATACATTAAAGTGGTGGTAGCGGTAGGCTACCGTCATTTGAGTAAATAGATGCCCGCGAATCCTTAGTTTTTAGTGAAGATAGAAAAAAAATTCCAGCCATGTGCGAATGTAATGAGACGAGTTTAATGACGCCTAATTCTTGGAGTGCCTTCTATGAGCTGTTTTTTTGGAGTTCCTAGCTGTGAGAAGTGCCGTATACAAGTGTCTCCCATTCCTGCTAGTGATGAAGTGTGCCCGCCTGATTTTTGGAATTGCCCGCTATGAGATGTTTTCCTGGAGTCCCCAGCTGTGAGAAGTGCCGGATACAAGTGTCTTCCGTTCCTGCCTGCGGAATCAACGGACATCTGTTTGCCTGTGTGTATGAGTGCCGTTTTTCCAAAGTTCCAAGTGTCAGAGTTCCTGAGTGCTCCTGTGTTGTCCTCTACAAATCTGAAGGTGAGTCTTTTCATTGAGATTATTTTCGGGGCAGCAACTGAGTATTGATTTTGTATGCAAAATGTTTTAAATAAGGAATATAAAGACTAGGTAAAGTGTTAGTAAACAATGAGACTAGAAAGATTTTTAAGAAATGAAAGATTTTTTGTAGAAATGTGAGATATAAGTATTGTTGTAGTTTTAGATTTGTGAAATTTAGTATACAGTAGTTATACTTGTTGTGTTGGCACAGTATTGTGTAAGGCATTGTTGTGGTTATGGATTTGTGAAATTTTTAGAATACGGTAGTTATACTTGTTGAGGTTGAGGCACAGTGTTGTCTAGCTTTTTGTGTTGATTTTAGATTTGCGCATATTTGTAAAATATAGTTAAGTATAGGTCTAGTGTATTGTTAGTTTACCTTGAGTCTTTGTATAATTTTTGTAACGATTAAATTTATATTTGGTTTTGTGTGTATTAGTGTATCATGGCGTTTCTGTTAAGAGAAAAAAAAGACGTATTGTTAGAAGTAGTGAAAGAATTAAGGGTGGAAGTTGATATTACTTTACCCAAGATAAAATTTAAGAACAGAATTTGTCAAAGTAAATACTATAATGATGAAGTAGCTAAATGTTTGTTGGAGGGTATTTTGGAGAAAAAACGGGAAATTAAGGAACGTGAAATTAGAGAATCCGAGGATCGCAGACTGGATAGGGAATTTGAAGTGCGTATACAAATGAGAGGATGGGAGTTAGAACGACTGAGAGCTCAACTCAGAAATAAATTATAAGAAAATGAATTGAAGGCAGGGAATAGGATTAACAATCTCGGAAATGTTTTTTATTTGTCAGGAAACCGTACCGCAGAAGTTAGTGAACTAGTTAGTTAGTGTAGGTCATTTATTAACCCGGTAGTTAATAAAAGCGTAGAGAACGCCACGTCTTGTGATTTTGAAAATGAGAATTGTGACCCCCCGTCTGAAGTAAGAGGGATAGGAATAGAAAAGAATAACAGATTTAAGATTGAGAAAGGGAAAGAAATCAATGTGTATAGAAATAGTGATAGTGAAGGTAGGGTATTTGTAGGAAGTGTCAAAGCTGTGGCGATGTGTGCACAGCGGGTAATAAATCTGGATGACATTGGAGTTGCTTCTTTAGAATTGATAGGAGATAAGAAAGTGGCGAACCCTGAAGGATTGATTTGGGAGAGTAACTGCGAAGAAAAAGATACCATTGTCGCGTTAACGGGTGGTGAAAAGCAGTTAACAGTGGATCGTGAAGGTTTTCGAAATCATACAATGGTCAAGATAGCAGGGCAGTTAAATGCGTAAAAAGAAAGCATGTGTAAAGCAGATGTGCGGAAAGGCCTGGGAGACGGGTTAGCAATGCGATTTCCTCTCTCAAAACCAAGGGAGATTGATAAGAGTAGTTTAGAAACGGATAATAGGTCTAGCATTAGTTCAGAGTTTAATTTCGAGATAGATTTACCCGGAAAAAGAGATCGCAGTACCATTTATCGTCTTAATTTAATAAAATTGTACCATAGGAAGCCAGAATTGGCAAATTTGATTATGGAGAATAGCCCGGAGGGAACAGTGAAAGATTCCGAAATTCTCTATTCGGTAAAGCTATTTATGGATTTTGACCTTCAGGGTATTTTAAGGGAAAGTCAATTGTATTTTAAATTACCGCCTGATCGAAGTAACTATTTAAGAATGATTAACACTAAAAAGAAAGAAGGGTTTCCACCAGAACCTGGGACGATTTCTTTAAGGCAGAAGGATAATAATTTAATTACGGGAAAGCCATTTAGAATCAAAACTTGTTGTACATCCCAGATATTAATTAATTCGCTACGAGAGGATACATAGTATTTTTTAGATTTAGGTGTAAACGGGATGGGGCAGTCCAACCATACTGTACCTGTTGTTTGGTTAGGAAGAGTAAACCGATACCCGTACCCGCGTACTAAATGTATTAAGTATAGAAATTTGAACCATGTGACGCGAGCCGAGATTTATCTATTGTTAAAAAAGGAAAGTTTGTTAGAAAAGAACAACGTGGCATCGTGGATCACTGTACTGGATTTGTGGAAGTGGTATTTTCATCGTTCTCTCATCATGAGTTATTCGAAGTATGCCACATGGTTATGCCATTTGGCATGTACATTATTAAAAAAGTGAGGTTTAATTTTATATGTGCTTCTTCTTATGGATGTAAATTAACGACTCAGATTTTGAGATGGTTAGAGCAGATTGATGTACCCCGAATGGTTGAAATAGACATTCTGATGCAAATTTGGAAAAATCGGGTAAAGCAAATTAACTTTGTATTAAAATGGTTGAGTAGGGTTGGGTCGGAAGTCAGTCCAACCAAATGTAAATAAGAGCCATGGAAAAGTTTGTTCCGTGTACATAATATAGATTTAGTAAATTCATTGCATGAGCTAATGAGGTTTGTTAATTATACTCCCAATTAAAGTGTCTAATTTTCCTCAATAACTAACGTAATGGAAGACAATACCATGAATGGTGAATAACTTGTTATAATGGCTGTGAGAATGCCTACCGATAGCCAAAGTTTAACTTAACTTAGGTCTTGATTTAAACGTCTTAATTTTAAAAAAATTTAATGTTGTTTGCAAAGCTTGGAATTTATAGGTGCTTATTTTGTTAATTCAATGTCGTTGGAAATACCTTTGGAATAAGTAGATGGAAATAAGCAATTCTTGGGATTTGTGCTAGATGTGAATTAATATTTATATGTGTATTCCTGTAAAAGTGTGTATTGTGAAAGGAAAATTATGTGTTATGGAAACTCTTTTGTGTCTCTTAGTAATGTGCATGCTAACAGATCATTAACACTTTTGAATGAGCGATTTGGGGTATTAGAATTAGAGAAATATTACGATTTGATTTAATTTCTTTACAACCCTAAATTTTAAGGTGTGATGTAACTTTAAGAAATGGAAAAAATAATCCAAGATTCGGAATTTAACTTTTTATTGTAAAGTGCACGTTTTATAAGAATTTGGATTTATTTATTAGTTTACTTTTGATTGTATTGGTTACTTGGATTTCTGTCCTGGTCAGTTTCATTGATAAGACAACCTTTCGGTGTGAAATGGTAAGAATTGAACCAACCAAAGGCCAGAGAAGTCCAGTGAAATTGACCTTTTCAAGGGGAAGGAGTTGTGACGTCTTCGATTGGGTTGAACCCCACCCTTCGACGATTCACGTTTTGAAATGCTCTTCGGAGCTTCCAAAGAGTCGCGCAATCGGCACCGGAGTTGATCGTTGTTCCTTGTGGCATAAAGGCCACCAGAAAACACCGCGCCGGTCTCAGAACACCGTTGCCATAATCTTGCTTGTTTGTCTTTGACCTTTACGGAATAGGATGTGTGTCGCCATTCCACAGACGATTGCTTTCATTCCGGGATGATAAGGGATACCCCTGTTTCATCTCCAGTAATAATTCGACTCCACATGTCATCCCCTTCTTCCTCGTAACGAATCAAAAAGTCCAATGAAATGGCAAACCTCTCATCTTTGTGTTCCGCTGTGAGTAGTCTGGGTACCCATCGAGAACACAATTTCTTAAAGTTGAGGTCTTCAGTCACAATTTTGTGCACCACCAACCGAGAAACGTCGGGAAATTCCAATGAAGGAGTGCTTAGCGTGAATATCCTGTTCTCACGAATTTTTGTTTCAACTGCTTGAATCAAATCATCAGTGATTCCAGAGGGTGACCTGAGCGATCTTCGTCATGGACGTGTTTTTGCCCATCTTTAAACTTCCCGACCCATTTTCGAACTTTGGCTGTCACTCATTGCTTCTGTGCCATAAATGTCTGTTATCTGGTGATGAATGTCTGTAGCCGACATGTTTCTTGCAGTCAAAAAATGGATAACAGACCGTATCTCACACTTGGTGGACGATTCAATCACCTTAAACATTTTAAAGACACACAGAGAATCTTACACGACTGCTACAGAGCTGGAAATGGTGCATGTGTGTTCGCAAAGGATGTTGGTGTGGGACGCAGAGACTCATTGCGGCGCACGCGCGAACTAGAGAAATATACACATCAAAAGACCTTACTTTAAAAATAGCCTTCGTAAGTGTGAATAGTGTACATAATTAATTTTACAGTGGAATAGCGGAGCAAGAACTTAATTTTTTTTCGTCCGTGTTGCTGATTGTTGTGTTGTAGCGTCATCAGAAGAGTGCAGTAGAGTTGTGATCCTTCTGCGTTTCTTTTTAGCTTAACTCATTCATTTTGCTTTTTTATATATTTTTACTTTAACGTTTTCAAAAAATTTTGAGCTTTGAACCTGGGTTTGGTTTTTTTACCACCCAATTAAATGAAATATCTACGGTTTATTCAAAAATTAGTAGCGCATTTTAATTTCTTTACGTGCAACTGAAATTTAACAGTAATATAAGATTTTCAAGGTGCTATTATTATTATTATTTCCTTTCCTTGGAATGTCTGAAAAAAAGATCATTCTTCAACAGGTTTTGAATTTATTACTGAACCTACCATATGAAAGCAGCGACGCACTTCGGATGAACTCCCAGCAAATTATCTGCTGGAATTTTCATGAAACTTTTTAGATAATGATCAAAAGACTGAACAAGACTAGAGGTGCAGTACTTCACGTTCATAAAATACATTATTTCCTACCCCAGGATGCAGTGCTTTAAAAAAAATTCAATTGAAACAGTTTTTAAAATGCACCACGGGAAATGAATTTTTGTGTATTAATGAAAAGAAAAACTGTTTCTTTGAATATAATCAAATTAAGTTCATGTGTAAAAGCTGTTTTTATGTGTAAAAAAAGTAAATAAATTTTATAAATTCAATTATTTTTAAAAATAAATATTTTGTACTGTAAAATATCAGTGTTCTCTGGTTATGTAGCATTTTTAAGAGTTTAACTCCTTTAAAAAAGTCATACGATCATATTGTATTATGAGAATTTTTTTCAATCTCCGTGTACTGACGGTACTTTAAAGTACCAATTTAATTAATTAGCTCCAATGGATTAAATTTCTCAAAGTTGAGTATTTTATTTATGTATATCCCTTAATTTCAAAGGGGTACAAAATTAAAGTTTGGAAAAATACAAAAGAGGTTTTTAGTGATTTTTGTATTATTTAGTGTGCTGAGATTTCGAAAATGACTTCCATTTTTTTCTCATCACGATAGGATTTTTTGTAAAATCGATATCAATATTTTTGCTAAAATCCTATTTGAAAAAGAATTCTCTCGAGCAATTTAGCCTGGAAAATTGACAACAGTGGCTTTTGTTCAATTAAATCTATGTAAATATTGGTTCTTGGTGAGGCAAATTAATTTCTCAGCAGTTAGATGAAAACCATTGTTTCTAGACCTCACAGGCTGTCTCTGATCGTGAGAAAAACAAGAAATTCCTTTATGATTTATACATTTGACAACCAATTATGGTGTAATTTTGTAAAAGAAAATTACCAACACATTATTTTAATTTGTTTTTATTAAGGTATTTACATAAAATAGACGATTTACCAAGAGGAGCAAAAATTATAGTTGCGTATATAAAAGTTTGAAGCATATTTTAAAATGTGCAAGAAAGCAAAACAAAGTTTCTCCTAGGATAAATTCTCTTTTTCCTTTTGAAACTTCTTTTTGACTTTCTGCTTTTATATTTAATCTTAGGCCTATCTCGTTTAACATCCAACAATAGTCGGCTAGCATGTTCTTGTCCATTTTTCCTTGATATCTGCGCTCCATATCTTTGATACCTTGGTGTGAAACCTTTCCCCCTGTTCTTCACTGACTAATGCTAAAATTTTCGGGAGGAGGGGGAGTCCACATGTGAGTGAAGGAAATGTATTTTCCCTCTAAGGTTCCCTTCACACCAAACGACTCCGATTCATTCACCATCAAACTTTTCTGATCGACCAGGATTCGGCTTCGTAATTCTCCGCTCATATAAGACGAGATTCGCTTCCCGCCTTCACACCAAACGAAACCGGTTCAATCCACCGTCATTCTCATTCACGCGGGATTCGGAAGGTCAGATTTTCTTCACTCATTCACCAGCATCCGGGAGCTATTTCTTAAAGAAAAAGTGAATTCATACAAATAGAGTGTTGATTTTTATTGTTTTTTTGTTATTAGTGATTATATCACATGAGTTTCTATTAAAGAAACTGATTTCAAATGCTTGAAGATAAGTATTTTCTTGTTAGGGTTAGCATGAGTTTGTTTTTATGTCAATAGATGGCGCTTATATTTTTGGTATTCATAGTATTCTTTTTCATTATGTAAACTAACTCTAATTCTTGTCGCCGAGTTTGTTGGCTGTATTTTATCCCTGCTAATCTTGCGCAAATAATAAAATTAATTTTGAATGTATTATTTTATTCAATTTTAGAAATCTGAAAACTTTATTCTTTACTTAATAATACGTTAAAGCCAAATGTGTTTTTAGGGAGGGGGGGATATTCTGAAGGATGTTTGAAATAACTTCAGAGATCAATTTGATAAGAATTTATTTAATTTTGGGAGAGAGAAAAATTAAATATTTATAAGAATGCTAGAATAAAATAAAACACCAATATTGTCGATAACTTTAATTTTTTAAAAAGATTCTATTTTATTACTACATAGATCTCAAATTTTGTTACATGAAACAAACACAATGTAAATGTCAAGTAAACTTTTTAATTCATTAATGTATTAGAAAACCATTTTTAAATACTTTATTAAAAAAATAGTTGTTATATGCTACAAAAGCTGTAGTATATAACAACATTTGAAATACCTTTTAAAAAACATTAGATATATTATTTGTAAAAGTAATTGCATTATAATATAATTTCAATACATGTTTATTATTTGTTACTACTTTTCAGACTATAACTACACTTGATACTAACAGGCAAAATATAAAAAAATAAATAAATAAAGCCGTTCTTATATTTTTGTGTTTTGTGTATTTCAATTTGAAAATAAATAAATAAGGATACAGTTGCAAAATTAATAGCTTGAAACGTTAGTCGTCTAAAAACATTAAAAACAGCATCCATGTTCGACAGCAACTGGTGTAAGAATGATTGACCCGTGGCAGTGTGAAGGCCACTCTGTTCATCCAGAATCACTGTGATTAGGAAAGATCGCTACAGACTCGGATTCGTTTGGTATTAAGGGAGCCTTATGGAGCAATCTAACTGTTGAAATTTCGCCTGCTTATTCATTGCAATTCTTTTGCTGTCAGGATCCTTTCAATTGCCAAGAAACTTTCTGGCGACATCTGGTGAAAATAACTCATGATTTTCCTTTGCTTTCATGCAAGTCTCAAATTCGTTATCCTTCATATGCTTGCGAATATCTGGACCAACAAAGATTCCCTCTGTCAACTTGGCTTTAGATATACCTGGAAATGTTTTGCAACCCATTTGGATGCAAAGGCACAGTAATATTAGGTCCATGAGGAACGAGGCATATGGCCGACGAAATATTATCAGGATAACATATTAGCTTTTTTTTTTATTTTTTGCAGTTATACATATGGATAAGACAGGAACAAAAGTAACAATCATCAGAGTGGTTTTTCGGCTCTTTCTATGTCATAGAAACTCCAAATTGTACAGCAGTCTTCCTTCCTTTGAACCAGAAGCGTAGATCGTTGAGGCACTTTACACAGATTTTATAATGAGCCTAAGATATTTGTCTTGGACTCCAATTTTCTTGCCAAAATACCATGGCATGGTTTTCATACAGCTATCACTGCTCTTATATTTTTTTTCATTGTAACCCTGTGTTTTCAATGAAGTGATTCACAGAAAAAATATTGCTCGAAAAAATTTGCAGTAAATCCTAATGCGGTAGATACAGGATTATTTAAAAAAGTGTCTTTTCTCTATTAATTTAAATGTTTTTTACCGAGTTCATTATTTTATTTTTGAATACAATCAAAAATATTTTTAATTGTGTTGCTTAGAAATGACTCCTTTTTTTTCGCAACTATTTCTTCTTTTTCGAAAACCGCGTGATAAGACCAGAAGCTTTAAATTATGCATGCATTTCTAATGTTATGTTTTTAAATGATTTTAAGTAATTTATTTAACTATCCTCGTATTGTAGAGGAAATAAATTTTAAATGCCAAAGCTGCTACGCATTTAAGTGATATAGAAATTCGCCATCACATAAATTCCAGTCTTTATACAATAAAGTAGATAGTTTTGATGGCTCTTTTTTGCATTCGATTCACCTGTACGGCTGTTGATGTTTTAATTTTTATATGTATGTGACTGGGTTGCATTCCCTTATCTTTCCTTCATATAATAACTATATATCTTGGATTCTTCTTATTTGGACGCTCTAAAGTGTTTTAATTCCTTTGGCCAAGTTTTTATTCTGTTTTTGCAATTATAATTTCGTAATATTCCTTTTTTAAAAAGTAGTTTGTTTTATTTAATACTATTTGCAGCGTGCTATTGATTTTTTACAGCAAATTGCGTGATTGTAAATGTGTTTGTATCGTTATTTATTGCTGCAGTAATTCAGTTCATTCTGTTATTCTATAATTGAAAAGCTGCAATAACACAGATTTGAATTCTGGTCCACGGTTCGAAATTACGAGGTACCTAGTTAAAATTTAACTTTACCCTCTCATCATAATTAATATTAGAAGTAGAAAATAATTTAGGTATCCAACTACCCTAAAACCCCGAATTTCTTAAAAAATTGACAATTTTTTTTTATGATTTTATTTTATAGGCCATCTCTTATTAGCTTTACAAAAATACCGTTTTTTATTTTCTATTCACTAGAACAAAAACTACAAGTGTCTTAGTAAAAGCAGATGCCATAACTTTATACAAGATATCAAGCTTTAAAATGCGTTTTACTCTCGAAACGTGTTTTTTTTTTCGAAAAGCTCAAACGAGAACAGCGATAGCCCCAAATTTTTTTTAAATAATTTGCTGAAATTTTGTGTGTATGTTCTGTGTAACAGTAGAAGCATTTTAACCTTCAGATTTAACAATCACTGTTTTATTACAAAATTATAGTCCCTTATGTGAATATAACCACTGTTTTTAAGCAATTTTATATAATAACTAAGATAAAGTGCTCTCATTTTTGTAAAAATTGAAATATTTCTTATCCTGAAGGTTATTTTCAAAAGGAATAGCAAAATAATACGCCAAAATTAAAAAATTGAGAATTTGTTCATTTACTATTTGTACAGCGCGGGCCCCGTTTATATAATTTTTTGTCAATTTTTACCCCTTTTTTCCATTTTAGTAGTAATAATTTATTTTCCTCTTCTAAATTTTAGCCTTTTTTTTCTTAAAATGTACTAAATAAATCTAAAAACCACAAAAAAATCTCCACATCTCCATTTTTTAAGAAAGAAAGTTGTCGCAAGTAGTTGGCAAGTAGACAAAGTAGTCAAGTAGACAAATCTTTACCCACGAATTTAGGGATGAGAAACCCGTGTTGTTTATATTGACGATATTCCTAACATCCAACGAAAAGTGACGAGGCTTTTGAACTCCATCCCAAAAGAAGACTTCTTGCAAATTTTCCAGGACATGTATAGCAGATCTCAGTGGTGCATAGTTATGGGAGGTGACGATTTGGAAGGACAGTAAAGTAACTTTCGTTAATATTTCGTCTACGTTAATGTTACAGGACTATTCACCGAACTTTATTGTCAGAGGTAGTATTATTGTCATACAAATCCATTTCACTCAACTCCAGTGAGTAAACGAGTAATTGGAAATCAATTGGAAAAGGAAGATTTTTCCTATACACGAGATAAAAGGTAAGAAGAATCGAAACATGGGATCTATTTTTTTTTCAATTCCTACTATTATAACTCACACTCTCTATATATTTATTTATTTATCTTGGAATTTTCAATCGTTAATAAAATACATATCTCAACAAATTCGCATATATTCTTTCACATTTGCATATTAATGACAATCCCTTACAGCCGAAGAAGGGCAACAATAATTTTGACAAACTATACAAAATATCAAAATTAAATAAAATATGAAATGTGGATATATACCAATTTCAATGTATGTTTTAGAAAGTATTCGATATTGTACAATTATTCTAGAATTGTTTAATTACACTTGTACTTTGTATTTAATTGTTATTGAAATAGTTATTAGCATAAATGTTAATTTTTCATAAAAAGTTTATTGTAATATGATTCACACTATTTCTGTCCTGAAAAGTAAGTAAAATATCTTAAGTGCGCAGTGGCTATAACGTCTAGACACCTCCCAGGAAAAAACTACTGATCAGATATTTTGTGACTAAATAATGCTTATAGAGGATGAGAACATTACATTTATCAAGTACTTTATCACAGAAAAGTGTATTTTAGCTTTGTGCTCGTTAAAGGGTTAATTCAGCCAACGGTGCACTGTTATTTCATCTGCAGATTGAAATAGACGACCCTGTAAGTGACGTGCCAGTTTAGGAAATAGGCTCAAGTCGCCTGTGATGTTCCTTCCCTTGGAAGTACATCCCTCGAAGTATCAGCGTGAGCTAGAGGTGTAGGGTTAACGAAAGAACTAGGATCAAACATTATCTTAATATGACTTTGTTAAGATATTAAACATAAACCTTTAACAAATGTAGTTATAATAATTAATATGAGAGAATTTATGATGACTCAATACGCAACACACAATATATATATAATATGGTCTAATCTAATTCAGACCAATCTCAATAAAGCGCGAACCGCCTAATCCTCAATTCTAATAATAAGTAATCAATCCTATATTATTCCGTAATGCTACTTGTCTTTATCTGCAATGGGATGCAGCTTGATGACTAACTTCCTCAGTCGAACCCCAATATGATTATCCACGACACGTGTAGAACTTAATCAATCTTGCACAAACTGCACGCCAATCATCAACTGCCACAACGCACATC